>CABHPQ010163153.1:0-34716 GCA_902168405.1 Peromyscus aztecus | reverse complement strand
GCTACTGACAAATGCCCCCTTGTTCAGTCTTTGACTAGCTTTCCAGCTTTTTGGGGGGGGCCCTGACATCGGTGCCCCAATGCCAGCTCGAAGCAATTCCAGAAGAGAATATGTCATCCCATATTCCCTGTTCAGAAAAGGCTGGAAAGGGTCAAAAGAAAACTCCCTGGCATAGACACAAGATGGCTAACTATGCATGGCCATTACAGGCCATGAGTTACTAAAATAGGCCACGAGTTACCATAATTTTAAGATTAAAATTTGCCAAAAAGAAAATGGGGGAATGAAAGACCCTAACCCTTCAGGCTTATACTCCCAAGCCTCAGGAAAGGAGAAACTTCAAGCACCAGGAAATGAGAAACTAAAAATCTAGTTCCCAGGGCAACCTGACTCAGCTATTATTCAAACTTCCCTACAACAATACAACAATGTAAAGAGATTTCTGTTAAGAGATGTGCTCAACTGTGACTGGGATAGTTTGCAAATGTTCCAGGAAGGACCACTGTGACCTTTGTGTAGGCTCCACTCCCCCCTCCCTAATACCCCCCTTGAGGTTGATGTAACTGTACCCACTGTACCCACTCTGTGATCACTCTGTGACTGTATGGGAATTGTAATCTTGTGACTTGTTTGGGTTTTTCCTTTAAAAGTGCCTATGTGACTGCAGTACAATGCGACTCTTGCTCTTTGAGCAGAGTCTGCCCGACTGTATACAGCCGTAATAAAAACCTCTTGCTATTGCATCAACTGGACTGGAGTCTGGGTTCTTGGGGCACCCACTCAGGACCCTAAACTTTGGGGTCCAACATCTGGAGGTCCCACAGAGATTTTGGGGTGCCCCCTGGACTCCCACTCTGCCAGTTGGAGGTAAAAACGAGCTCAATTTATGTTTTATGTTGTTATGTCCTTGTCTTGTGTCTGGGTGATTTGGCATCTGTATTCTGTGCCTGCATGAGGTGCGCGCGCAGATCTGGGACCTGAGTGGGGGGCAGACGTGCCCAGATGTCCCCGGGTCCCCCCTCTGGAGGTTTCCTCCGGAGTGGTCTGGAGGAAGGAGGCAGACATAGTGTCTCTCCTTCCCAGGGGAGAGCGAGGCTGCATGCAGTTCGCGGCCTCTCCCATCTGAATCTGTACTTTTGGGGTTTTGTAGCCAAAAATCACCACCGCGTGGACTGTGTTTGTGTGTTCTTGTCTTCTTTGTGTGTTTTTGGAGTCTGTCTCTTGCCCTTATCTGTCTCTCCATATGGGGCAACAACTAACTACCCCCCTAAGTTTGACTTTAGATAACTGGAGAGATACGCTCGCCCAGGCTCACAACGCCTCTCTGGATGTCAAGACCGTTTCCTGCTTCCTCCCTTCACCCTCTTAAGGAAAAGAAACCCCCAGGTCCTTCCAGAGGACCAGGGAGACTAATGAAAAGAACCCCCCCTCCGGTCTTTCCAGAGGACCGGGGAGACTAAGCCGCCGTTAGTCCCTGTGCCTGGGCCCTTGTCTTTCAAGAGACCATCTCTTCATGACAATGTTGGAGCCCCAAGCCTTGGGAAACCTCCCTCAGGACTTTTGGCTATCTACACCAATGGGAAACTTAAAAAAAAATGGCTTGTGTATGTGTGTGTTGTGGATGCCCGTGTGTATATAGTTGGGTGTGCACACATATATATGGAACCCAGGGGTTGATATTCGGTATCTTTCTTGATTTCTCTTTATCTTATATATGAAGGTTTCTTCACTTGAACTCAGAGCTTGCCAATTTGGCTAGTCTAACGAGCCATCTTGTTCCTGGATTGCAGACAGGCCACTGTGCCCACCAGTGTTCCTGTGGATGCTAAGGATCCGATCTCTGATCCTTGTACTAGCATAGGAAATGCTTTACCCACTGAGCTGCCTGTCTAATTTTCTTTCGTTAAGAAAGTGTGCCAGCTGGTTTTAATGTCAACTTGAAACAGGGTAGACTCAGCTGGGAAGAGGGAAACTCAAAGGAGGAAATGCACCCACCAGATGGGCAAGCATGGGCAAGCCTGGGTGGTGTTTTTGTTTTTATTAATGATTGACAAGGGTGGGGCCATCCTATGGAGGGCAGGGCCACCCCTGTGTCAGCGGTCCTGGGTTCTATAGTAAAGCAGTCTGAGCAAGCCACGGTGAGAAAGCCAGTGAGCAGTGCTCATCTGTGGGTTCAGATCAGTTCCTGCCTCCAGGTTCCTGCCTGACCTCCTGCTCTGACTTCCCCGGATGATGGACTACAAGCCGTAAGAGGAAATAAACCTTTCCTACCCGAGCTGCTTCCGGTCATGGTGTTTTATCACAGCAACAGAAACCCTGACTGAGGCTAAGTGTGAGTTGTGTTCATTGAACAGTTGAATGAAGGAGTCAACAACTGGACACACACAAGAAACAGAAAACACAGGCCAGGGGTGTGTAGTAGAATATCAGTTTAAGGTGTGTTACTTTTGTTTATGTTGTATTTGTTTAACTCTGTGAAGCTGTGTTACTGTGCTTGTCTAAAACACCTGATGGTCTAATAAAGAGCTGAACAGTCAGTAGTGAGGCAGGAGAAAGGATAGGCGGGGCTGGCAGGCAGAGAGAATAAATAGGAGGAGAAATCTGGGAGGAGAGGAAGATCTAGGAGCCAGAGAAGGAGGACATTAGGGACCAGTCACCCAGCTACACAACCAATCACAGAGTAAGAGTAAGATTTACAGAAGTAAGAGAACGGGAAAAGCCCAACAAAAGGTAGATGGGTTAATTAAAGTTAAGAAAAGCTGGCTAGAAACTAAGCCAAGCTAAAGCCAGGCATTCATAATTAAGAATAAGCCTCTGTGTGTGATTTATTTGGGAGCTGGGTTGCAGACCCCTCAAAAAAGAGTCCAAAACAACAACAACAACACCAGGTGTGTGATTCCAGAACTTAGGAGGTAGAAGCAAGAACATCCAGGAGTTCAAGGTCATCCTCAGTTTACATATCAAGTTCCAAGCCAACTTGAGCTATGTGAAACTCAGTCTCAAAATAAAACAAAATTTATGTTTAAATTAAATAAACTTTAAAAGCAAGTTAAAAATGAGGAGCATAAACAAAGATCTAATTTTTTAAAAAGGTTTTTTTTTTTGTTCTCACTCTTTCTGATTTGAATACAGTGGATGGGAATGTGATGTTTGTGATACAGCAGCCCTATTTGGACTGTGAGTATATATAGTTTTCTAGGCTACTGTTGCAAATAACCACAGGCTTGATGGCTTAAAAGAAAACTTTGCTTTCCCACTGTTCCAAGGGTCAGAAGTCTGAGCTCTGGACGCCAGCAGGATCGGTTCCCCGGAGGCATTGAGACAGAATCCTTCACATAGCTGACTCCTGGCCTCCGGTAGCTGGCAGCCATCATGGCATTTCCTGGTTTGCAGACACATCAATCTCCTCTGTCATCACTCTTTCTGTTGCTGAAGATCGTGCCCAGGGCACACGAAGCACACACTCTACAGTGAGCTGCCCTGCCCCTCGCCGTCCAGCCTGGGGCGTCCCTGAACTCCTGATCCTCCTGCCTACTTACGAAATGCTGGCCTTACATCGCCATGCCTTGCTTTGTTTGTTTGTCTGGTTTGGTTTCTTGTTGTTGCGGCTGCTAGGACTTGATTTTATTTTTGGCTAGCATGTATTCCTTGTGTGGATTAATGAGTTCCCCATGACATTTTTAGTGCATGCCTACAACATGCACTGATCAAGTTTTAACTGCTTTTAGCCATCTCTTCCCTTATTTTTAGGTGAATACAACTTCATGATTTTATTCTCTTCATAGCAAAGGCATCTTAGAATGGGGTCGCTGGCCTTTTCTAATTCAAAGTGCTTCTCTCTCTCTCTCTCTCTCTCTCTCTCTCTCTCTCTCTCTCTCCCTCTCTCCCTTCTAACCCCCTCCCAGTTTAGAATGCTTACCACTCTTTTCTGCTTCATAAGAATTTTTTAAATGTTTTAATTGAAATAGAATTATATCACTTCCCCTCCCTTTCTTCCCCCCAGACCCTCCCAGCTACCCTCCCTTGACCCCTTCCCACACCCCCACTCTCAGGTTGATAGCCTCTTTTTCTTTGATTATTATCGTTGCATACATATATGTGTAAATCCAACTGGCAGAGTCTATTTTGTTGGTGGTGTGTATATGATTTCGGGGTGATCACTCTGCATTGGACACCAATAAGGGGGCTCATCCCTAGCAAAGGCCAACTCCCTTCTCCTCGCAGTCATTAGCTGCCTGTGGTTCTTTGTCTAGGGTTGGGGACATTTTCCTCCTTTCACGTTGAGGTCCACGGGCGCTGCCACTGTTCTGGTCTTTCTATGCAGCCGTTTCTCGAAGAGACTGTTCACAGCACTGTCTGATGTCCTCGATCCTACAATCAATCCTTCTGCCTCATCTTCTGCAGTGTTCTCCGGGCCCCAGCTGCCGGAGCTCTGCTGCAGAGGTATCCGGTGGGGCTGGGCTCCCCAGGCTCTGCTGATCTCTGTCTGCATTGTGTTCACTTGTGATTTGCTGTGATGGTCTCCATTTGCTGCTTTGATGAGATGAGGGCAAGGGAAGCTATACTTACCCAGGCAAGATGGCTCGTGTTTGTTCCCCCCCTCTCTCCTTCTTTCTTTCTTTTCTTTTTTTGATACAAGGTCTCACCATGTAGCTCTTGACTGACTTTGAATTTGCTATGTAGACAAAGCTGGCCTTGAGCTCACAGAGATCTGCCTGCCTCTGCCTCCCAAGCACTGGGATCAAAGGTGTGCTCCACCAAGCCCAGCGTGCACCAGGATTCTCTTGGATCTGCAGCTGGGCTCAACATACTCAAGCTACTGCACAGTCCTGTTGGATTTTAGCCTGTTTCCAGAAGCTGGGCTTAGTCTGGGCAGTACAGCCATTCCACTTCCGGTCCAAGCAGGCTTGCCTGGTTTTTCCTTGTGTGCCTGGTGCTCGCTGGGTTTCTTACAGAAAGTCTGGTGGATTTTAGACATGCCCGCCACGTTTGCAGGAACACTATCAGCACAGAATGAGCACCTCGCTTTTAAAAACCAGCCTTTTTAAGTTGCAGCGCTGGGGATCAAACCCAGGCTCTATGTGTATTTACTCTATACTAGTTACTTTATTGTCAGTGTATAAAGTACCTGACAGAGACAACTTCAAGGAAAGCAAAGGCTAATGTTGGCTTTCAGCTGCCTCTGTCCTCTTGGGCTTTGTTTTTATTTGGGGTGTGGTGGGCTCTCAACCCAGGTCCTTATGTTTTCTAGGAAAGTGCTGCACTATTGAGGGGCTATAATCACAATCCTCCCCCCCTCTTTCTGTGCAGTGCTGGGGATGGAACCCAGGGTTTCCTGCCCATGAGGCAACCATCTTACTAAGCTGGATCTCCCCCCTCCTCCCTCCAGACAGTGGGATGGTATTGACCACATTAGGAAAGGTCTTTCCCTCAGTTAATCCCCTCTGGAAAGCAGCCCACAGAAATACCGTCAAGTTCACCTCATGAGTCTCCTAGGTGATATTTGTAGCTGGAGATTTCTCCAGTCCCACAGGGGCCCACAGCCACTCAGACCCAAGTAAACACACAGAGACTTATATTACTTATAAACTGTATGGCTGTGGCAGGCCTCTTGCTATCTAGTTCTTGTATCTTAAATTAACCCATTTCTATTAATCTATAAGTTGCCACATGGCTTGTGGCTTACCAGTACTTTACACCTTCTCATGGTGGCGGCGGCGGCTGGCAGCATCTCCTCACTCAGCCTTCCACTTCCCAGAATTCTCCTCTCCTGTCCTGCCTACACTATACTTCCTGCCTGGCTACTGGCCAATCATCATGTTATTTATCAATCAATTAGAGCAACGCATTCATGGAATACAGAGCCATATCCACAGCAGATATTAAATCTAGGCAAGTTGGCAGTGAAGACTAACGGTCTTGGCGTTTTTATTGCTGTGAAGAGACACCATGACAATGGCAACTCTTATAAAGAAAACATTGAATTGGGGTGGGTCACTTACAGTCAGGGGTTCAGTCCATTATCATCATGGCGGGGAGCAAGGCAGCATGCAGGCAGACATGGTGCTGGAGCTGAGAGTCCTACATCTTGATAGGCAACAGGAAGTTGACTGAGACACTGGGCAGTATCCTGAGCATGGGAAACCCCCACAGTGACACACTTCCTCCAACAAAGCCACACCTCCTAGTAGTGCCACTCCCTATGAGATTATGGGGATCAATTATATCCAAACTACCACACTAACCTTCAAAGTATATATGTAAAAATTGTCCACACATGTAAGGTTGTTCTGCAAATTTTCAGACAGATTGCCTGATTTCTGGCCTAAGGGATTCATCTCTGACATCTTTAAACCCAGGTTAGGGTTTTCTAGATTTTTGCATGAGGTTTGGTACAAAGGAGAATGGTTTTGTTGTTTGCTTGTTTTTTTAAAACAAACAAACAAACAAACAAACAAACAAACAAACAGTGGCTTGGGGCTAGAGAGGATGCTCACTGGTTAAGAGCACTGGTTGCTCTTCTAAAGGACCCAAGTATTGTTTTGTTTATATGTTTGTTTTGTTTTTACTTATGGGTCTTTTTACTCTTTGGGCTCTTTTCTCTTTTGAGGTGCCTGCCACCCAGCTCCAAAATAAATCACACATGGAGGCTTATTCTTTCTTATAAATGACCAGCCTTAGCTTGGCTTATTCCTAGCCAGCTTTTCTTAAATTATCCCATCTACCTTTTCCTCTTTTTTTTTTTTTTTTCAGAGCTGAGGACTGAACCCAGGGCCTTGCGCTTGCCACTGAGCTAAATCCCCAACCCCTCCTCTGGGTTTTTATCTTTATCCTATGTACCATTCTTTACTTCCTACCCCATGACTTGCTGTGTGGCTGTGTGACTGGGTAGTTGGCCCCTGGAGTCCTCCTCCTTCTCTCACTCCTCAGTCTCCTCTCCTCCCAGATTTTCCTCCTCTTTATTCTCTCTGCCTGCCAGCCCCGCCTATCCTTTCTCCTGCCTTGCTATTGGCCATTCAGCTTTTTATTAGACCATCAGGTGTTTTGGACAAAGAATCACATTTACAGAGTTAAACAAATGCAACATAAAGGAATGCAACCTTCATATCTTTGCATTGTCAAAACAAATGTTCCACAGCATAACAAATATAACACATCTTAAAATGATATTCCACACAACACCTGAGTTTGATTCCCAGCACCCACGTAGTGACTTACAACCAAATGTAACTTTAGTTGCAGAGAATCTGACAACCTCTTTTGGCCTCTGAAGGTAGTGCATGGCATACATACATGCAGACAAAACACTCACCTACATGAAATGAGAATAAATGATAAATCTTTTTTTTTAATTAGTTGACTCATCAAAAATTGGATTAGAGGGCCAGGGATATAGTTCAGTGGGAAAGCATTTACCTACCATGAGTAAGGCCTTGGGTGCAACCCCAGCCTTTCAATCAATCAAACTGGTTAATGTTATATTCTTCTGTATCTTGATTTTTCTGGCTCAAGGAGTTCTCTTCAATTCCACAAGCATTATACTAACTCATTCTTGAATTCTTGCATAGTATGTGATGTGTCTGTGTAACAGTGCATTGTGTGTGTGTGTGTGTGTGTGCGCTCGCGTGCGCGTGCACGCACACACGTGAACTTGCACATGTGTTCTACTCCTATCAGTGGGCATTCATGGTATTTCCAGATTTTCTCTTTCTTTTTTTTTATCTTTTTTCTTTCCCTCCCTTTTCTTTTCCCAATAAGGTATTCCACAGGAGACATCCTTATAACATGCCCTGAGGTATCAGTGTTTTCATATGTGTTATGTAATGTTTTGCTTGTGTTCTGACAAATAAAGCTTGTTTGGAGTCAGAGGGCTGAGCTAACAACTAGTTAACCATAGAGGTCTGTAGGTCTGTACAGAGAGGAACAGGAAGTGATAAGGCAGGGCAGAAGGAAACAGTATCTTGGCCCTTTTGGAATGGAGGAAGAGAAGAGAAAGGAAGTGACTGTGGCTGTTCTCCTGTTTCTCTGATCTTTCATGTTTTACCCGAATATCTGACTCCTGGTTTTTGCTGATAAGATTAATTAGATTTATGCTTCATCTGGTATCCAACTTTTGGGGCATGAATTTATGAAAAAGCCACTTGCTAGTGGCTTTGCAGCCACTGGCACACACCAGAGCTGCACATGGGAACTGCATCCTGTGGAGTCACCACACTGCTGGTGACTTTCCCTTTCTTCCCCAAGCCCTCTGAGCAGGTCTGGGATGTTTCTGTCGCAGCATCTCTACAGCAAACTCCATGGGTGCTTGGGCTCCAAATGCCTCTGGAGTCAGCCCCTCACCACCAGCCAGCTCTGCCTTCAGGCAGCTCTGTGCTTTCCCTTCCCCGGTCACACATGCTGCTTTCACACACTCCCCCCTGCAGACAACTGGCTCTTCGACTCCTTTCCCCTGTGGGTTGTGGGCTCTCCCTGCAACCCCTTCTCAGGCTGCTGACAATCAGTGGCAGCCGTGTCCAGCCAGGCTGTGCACCTCCTGTGTTCTCTGCTTAGATATGCTATGCAGCAGCAGCAGTCAGCCTCACACTTCACCGTTATCATCATCAGATTTGATGAGACAATTAGGAGTTCTTAAAGAGGGGAACTAGATTTAAAAAAAAAAAGAAATAGTTTATTCCCATGTTAAAAAATGGGAAGTCATATCATGATAAAGGGAATTAGGTCTCTGTGTGATTAAACAATGGATGGTTTGAAAATAGAGTAATTAAATGAGGGAATAATTAACTTAGCTAGATTTACATAATGTCAATTATAATGATTATCAGTTTGGTAATCCTTGTTTTTTTTTCCCTAAAAATGTTGGTTGATACCAGTGCCAAGTTGACTGATAAGATACAGACTTTAGAAAAATTTGCTATTCATAAGATATAGACCTGAGAAAAGGTTACTCCTGGTAATATACAAGCCCATAGCTAATTACTAAAGGAGATAATGCAATTTTTACTGATAAGTTGCAAGACTTAGAAAAACTTATTTAAAAGATAATAGAGATATTCAGACACAGACAGAGGAATTTAAAGGAGAACCAACCTCACCATTACATTATAAAATTAGAGAGAAACAGCCCAAGGTTATTAAACAAACAACCTTAATTTATCCAGTCACTTTATGGGAACAACCGCCAATGACAGGTATCCCCGAGGCTATGTAAGAGCTGACTGGATTCCTGTGGAAATGTTAGATTTGAGGAGATTTAAGGAAGCAATAGTCTCATATGGTACACATTCACCTTTTGTGAAGCAGATGTTAAGTTCATGGTCAACTGGTAACAGAATTGACCTACAAGAATGGAAAGACTTGGTTACAGTGGTATTGGAATCTGGTCCTCAATTACAGTGGAGGACCCAGTGGAAAGATGAGACTAGGACCATTGAACAATGAAGTAGGGCTAGAGGCATTGAAATCTCCCAAGACCAACTTCTTGGAGAGGGCAACTACGCTGATGTACAAAGACAGTCTCTATATGATGACCACATCCCGACTCTATGCCATGCAGCAGCTTTGAATGCTTGAGACAGAAATGAAGAAGTCAGAAAGAGAATTGAGTCATTTATTAAAGTTATACAGGGTCCAAAAAAAACCCTCACTGATTTCTTACAAATATTGTCTTCAGCTGTAAATAGAATGATAACAAATTCAGAAGCTAGACAAATAATATTTGAATCTTTAGTTTTTGAAAATGCTAATTCACAATGCAAAAGGGTAATTTGGCCTTTAAAGGCAAGATCAGCACCCTTGGAGGAATGTATCTGAGATACAGTCAATAATGAATCTCATAACCATGATGATTCTTGGATAGGAGAGGTGATTTCCAAAGACTTGAAGAAAAATCAAAATGTCAGTTGTTTTAATTGTGGTAAACAAAGTCACCTAAAAAGGGATTGTAGGCAGGGAATTCCTAGAAACAATGTTTTTTTTCTAGAAGGAATCCAAACAGAAGGCCCTTGCCTTCTGGAGAATGCAGAAGGTGTGGCAAAGGCTGGCATTGGACTAATGAATGCAGATCAACAAGGATCAGACAGGGTAACCTTTTGCCATTGGAAAACACCTTGCGGGGGGCCTCAAGCAGGCACCCATGTAGATGTAACCAACCATTTTATTAAATAAAAAACACAGAACCAATGCAAGGAAGAAAACCAAGAGGTCAGAGCTAAGAGCTAAAACCTTACCCTTCCTCCTGCGGTGGTCCTATCTCTCCGAATCAGCAGCACCTCCTGTGTTAAAGTCCTTATATAGAGTTTCTGTTCTGCCTTCTCATTGGTTGTAAACCCAACCACATGACCGCCTCATCACGGCCTGTCTGTATAGACCTCCAGGTGTTCCATGGTTGGTATTGAGATTAAAGGCATGTGTATCCAATGCTTGCTGTATCCCTGAACACACAGAGACTTACCTAACTCTGCCTACCAAGTGCTGGGACTACACGTGTACGCCACCACCACCCTGATTTGCTATGGCTTGCTAATAGCTCTGACCCCCAGGCAATTTTATTTATTAACATACAAATAATATTTAAGTACAAAAGAAAATATCACCATACACCCATGTCAAATTTGGTTCAGTCATTCCCTGTCACCATGAGGGAAACTACTCCCCTGAGCAACTAAAGCACCTAATGCCTATTGTAAAAATCCATACTGCTCTGGATAATAGAACAGCTTTAGAAGATAAAACAAATATTTCAGGAGAAACCATAAGACAAATATTTTGGCAAACTTCTATAAATGATCAAAGACCAAAACCAAAAATGCAAATAAATGACATTGTAATTGAAGGTCTTGTAGACACAGAGGCAGATGTAACAATAATTGCAAATGTAACCAGAATTTTGGCATCCAAATTGGCTTCTTCAGGAGGTAGATGTTCAGCTTTTAGGAATTGGAAAATTATCCCAGGTAAAACAAAGCATGAAATGCATCAAATGTATAGGGCCAGAAGGACAGAGAGGAAAATTAAAGCCATATGTGCCTAATGTAGCAATGAATTTATGGGGACATGATTTGTTACAGTAATGGAATACCCAGATTAACACTCCTCCAATCTCAGAAACAAACCATAAACTAAGATATGTTTCTGGGAAAAATATTAAAAAGTATTATAAAAACCAGACACTGACCATAAAGATTGTACAAGAACAGGGCACAACAGCTGCTGATCTTTCAAAGGTACCAACAACCCTACCTTTAAAATGGTTAACTGACAAACCTGTCTGGGTGGAACAATGGCCTTTGACATCAAAAAAATTACAGGCTTTAGAACAGCTGGTACAGAATCAGCTAATGCTCAACATATTAAAGAATTGACCAGTCCTTGGAATTCTCCTGTATTTGTTATTAAAAAGAAATCTGAAAAATGGAGACTGGTAACAGATCTAAGAGCCATTAATAAGGTAATACAGCCAATGGGTTCTTTACAGCCTGGCATTCCTCTGCCTTCTCTATTACCTAAAGGATAGTCTCTTATAGTTACTGATTTAAAAGACTGTTTTTTCACTCTACCTTTACAAGAAAAGGATAGAGAAAAATTTGCCTCACAGTGCCTACTTATAATAATTCTCAGCCTGTTAAGAGATATCAATAGAAGGTTCTCCTACAAGGGATGTTAAACAGCCACACCCTGTGCCAATATTTTGTATGACAGGCATTGGAAATGATTCATGTACAGTTTCCTCAGTCTATAATTTACCATTATATGGATGATGCTGTGGGATGTTCTGTATGTTAAATGTGTTGCTCTGGTTAGTTAATAAATAAAACACTGTTTGGCCAGTAGCCAGGCAGGAAGTATAGGCAGGACAAGGAGAGAGGAGAATTCTGGGAAGTGGAAGGCTGAGTGAGAGAGAGACTGCCAGCCACCACCATGAAAAGCAAGATGTAAGGTACTGGTAAACCATGAGCCTCGTGGCAACTTATAGACTAATAGATATGGGTTAATTTAAGATATAAGAACTAGAAAACAAGAAGCCTGCTGCGGTCATACATTTTGTAAGCAATATAAGTCTCTGTGTGTTAACTCTGGGTCTGAGCAGCTGTGGGACTGGCCGGTGAGAGAGATTTGTCCTGACTGTGGGCCAGGCAGGACTGGAGAAAACTTCAGCTACCAGATGATATCTTACTAGCTGACTCAAATGCAGATACTTTAGAGAAAATGTTTGAAGAAGTAAAGAAAAATTTGCCTTGTTGGGGATTACAAATTGCTCCTGAAAAAAATACAAAGAGGAGATTCTATTAATTACCTAGGATATAAAATAGGTTTACAAAAAATTCAACCCCAAAAGGTACAAATCAGGAGAGATCAATTGCATATTCTTAATGACTTTCAAATATTGCTGGGAGACATTAACTGGCTATGGCCCACAATTGCATTAGCAACTCAAGAACTGGGTAATTTATTTCAAACCTTACAAGGTGATAAGGACTTAAATAGTCCAAGAAAAGTATCAGCTGAAGCTGAAAGAGAATTGACTCTGGTAGAGAAGAAATCACAGGATGCACATGTGGATCGTTTGGATCCAGAGCTTGATTGAATTCTGGTTATTTTACCATCTATGCATTCCCTACAGGAATTTTAATGCAGGGAGAAGATGATACCTTAGGATGGATATTTTTACCACACAGAGTAAAAAATTAAAGATCTATGTAGAAAAGGGTTTTGGGTTGATTCTAAAAGCAAAATTGAGACTTTGTCAATTAGCAGAAATAGACCATCAGAAATTGTAGTACCTTTTACTAATGCTGAAATTTCCTCTTTATTGACAGAAAATGAACAGTGGTAAAGACTTTGCAGCAATTTTTTTTGGAGAGATTAACAACAAATATCCCAAAAGCAAGAGAATTCAATTTATAAAGAGAACTAACTGGATTCTTCCTCACATTGTACAGGGAACATCAATTTCTGGAGCCCTTACATTCTATACTGATGCAAACAAATCAGGAAAAACAGGTTATAAATCAGGAAATTTGAATAAAGTGGCTCAAAGCCTTTATGATTCTGTTCAAAAGTCAGAATTATGTGTTATTCTCATGGTATTATTAGATTTTCCAGAACCTCTTTATAGTTAACAACTCTCAATATGCAGGAAGAGTTGTTTCACATATTAAAACTGCTGAATTTATTCCAGACAATACAGAATTGACTATGTTACTCATTCAGTTACAAGAAACAATCAGAAATAGAAATCATCCCTTTTATATAATACATGTTAGATCCCATATGGGTCTACCAGACCCTCTAGCACAAGGTAATGAGGAAATTGATCAACTATTGGTAGGAAATATGCTAGAAGCCTCAGAATTTCATAACACACACCATGTCAATAACAAGATTTTGATAAAAGATTTCTCCATCACTTGGCAACAAGCCAAGAAAATTGTAAGAAAATGTCCTATTTGTTCTTTGTATAACCAAACTCCACTACCTGCAGGAAGTAACACAAACACTACTCAAAGATATAAAATTTGGCAAATGGATGTGTTTCATTTTGGAGAGTTTGGAAAATTAAAATATGTATAATATTTTATACATATAAAATATATATAATATCATTGTTATCTATTCAGGATTTCAATGGGCAACTGCTTTGAGTTCTGAAAAGGCTGACTCTGTAGTCACACATTTGTTAAAAGTTATAGCCATCATGGGTATACCTGTACAAATAAGACCAACAATGCCCCCAGTATATATCTCCAGTAAAATGAAACAGTTTTTTGCATATTAGAACATAAAGCATATTACAAATATACTACACAATCCTACAGGGCAAGCAGTTATTGAAAGATCTAATTGAACTCTAAAATACATGCTTAATAAACAGAAAGGGGTAATAAAGACTTCCAGAGATAGACTACCTAATGCTTTATTAACTTTAAATTTTCTAAATGTTAATGAGAAAGGAACAACAACTGAGGAGAAACATTGGATAATAGAAAAAACTACAGAATTAAATCAGCCTATATACTTTAAAGATGTGCTGACCTCAGAATGGAAACCAGGATATGTGTTACATGGGCAAGAGGTTTTGCTTTTGTTTCTACAGGAGAAGAACAGCTATGGATACCATCAAAATTGATAAAGATTAGATCTGAACAAGAGAGACCTTTTAATTAGAAGAGGTAATAGTTCATCAACCAGCATGACCTTTCAATCTAAACTAACCTATAAGACTAACAAATGCTTTCCATTTGATTAGATATAACTTACCAAAAGGGAAACTCCCCAAAGTTAGGGTTGAGGAAGGGTTTTGTTTATGTCTTTCCAGGAGAATGAAGGCATCCGGCTTCTGGAATCTGGACATCTGAAGACCACTGGACAAATGAGACATATTAAGAAAAAGGACAAATCTTCCAGAAAAAAATGTCCCAAGAAAAAGAGTAAATTGACCTATTAGTATATCACATATATATCCAACAGGATAAAATTTTATAAATCTTCCCAAATGTTTGTTTCTGCTGTTCTCTACAGACACATAATGCAAATGGTCTTTTTGTAGTCCCAGTTCAATTAAAAATTAAAGCTGACTTTGGAGTTGGAGCAGGGCTCTCTCCTTCTCTAAATCCAAGCATGTTTTTTAAAAGCAAAATCCAAAATCTCTGTCTCATATCAGAAGAGCTACCTGATATGGAACAGAAGAAAAACCGAATTTAAAGGACTAGTCTATTGCCACTAATCTCATAACCCTGTGGTTTTATTTAGACTCTTTAAAACTTTTCTGAAGTATAAATATTATCTCAAAAGTTAATGAATTTATATGTATATATTCAACCTTTTGTCATGATATTAATGGTCATATAGAGTACTAACTAATTCTAGAAAAAGTCATTCATCTAGCTTCCTGTACATGATTTCAGGTTTGAGTATCTATCAGGTAACTAGAATTAAGTTTTTAGGATGGATGTATATAACAAATTGTGGTCCTTTACACTTTGCATATGACATTTAAAATGTTTAAGTTTTCTGCAGTGAACCATGACCATGCCTAACAGTGACCATTGAAGTCTCCAAAAGGAGAATGGGGCCCCACAACAACGATTCCACCTGGACTGTGGTAATGCCACTAAGCTGACAAACACCAATTAAAGATTGTCTTTGAACTACAAATTTATCAGAACAATTTCAAGGTAGCTAGCTGAGATGGTCCAGCCTCACAGACCGCTCTAGCCAGGACTCAACATGAACTCTGTATTTTCCCATTACACAGAGACTGACAACAAATAATACAGTGAATAATACAGCTAACAAATAATACAACAAATAATACCACAGGGTTTGACAATTATCCCAATTTTTTCAGGGTCCCCTAAAGATGCCTTCACCCCCAGACAACAGGAAGTAATTTTAAGAACATGATCCCATATATCTCATATGGGTAGGTGGTTTTTGGTCATTCAGTGGGTTATGAATATTTGTCATCATTTAGAGTGGTCAGTTACAAGTTGTCATTGGTAATGGTCAGGAAAAAAGCTGAACAAAGGAGATTAGATTCAGGGATATCATTCTAAAAAGAAAAGGGGAGAATATAGACATAGGATAAAAGGGTAGATTAGTGAATCTACTTTTAAACCAAAAAGGCAACTACTAGTTTTAAATACTTTACATTGATATGTATTTTTGTATATTGATACAAATTTGAGGTTATTTTTGTTATACTGTATATGTTTCTACTCTTGTTTAAGATATTTTTATATTGATACAAATTTAATATTATTTTTGTTAGAACATACTGTACATATGTTTCTACTTTTGTTCAGGGTATTGTACCTATACATCTCATTTAACAATGTAATATAAATTTCTAGTCCTTGAAAGTTATTATTACAAACTATTTAGATAATAAAGAAATGAAGGTTAGTAATTAGTTACCTATTACATTCAAACTTGTAGTCATGTTAAGTATGTTTTCAAGATCAAACAGCTATATAATTTAGATAGAAAAGTGGTCTTCAAACACTTCTGAGACCTACAGAATATAGCATTTAAGATGTTTTAATAACATAAAATTCCTTTTTTGTGACATGAGACATGTCTGCTCCTGGCAGCACCAATCTACTTCAGAGAAGATGATGGGCATCAAAGAAACTCCACATGGGGTTTACTTTCTTTGTGGCAAAAACTAGCCACTGGGAAAAAATCTGCCCTTGCCTAAACTGCTGACAGTATGCTGTCCAAATTGCAGAAGCAGGACACAAAAGAAAGTGACTGCTGAACCTTGCCAAGACAAGGTGGGACAGTCCTTCCAAAATCCTGCCTCAGATAAGTCTGTCAGTATTCTAGGCCTGCAGGATGAAGTTGGATGCCCCAATATCACAGAGGAACCTTGGGTGACTGTCCAGGCAGCCAGCTATTTCTGTCATTTCTTAATTTTGGAAGTTGTTTGCTCTGCACTTGCTGTTTACTCAGGTAATATTATATCCTTCTCAGGTCTCTGATGGAGTTAAACACTAGATAGTTATAGTTTTTCTTGTTACCAAATTCAAAAGAGAAACTCACAGATTGTTGGGCCCTGACCCCCATTCCTTGGGTGGCTGTTGCCTTGCTTGCTGACCTTGACCAGGTGTCCTCCCTATGCTGATTCCCTGCTGGTTTCCTTCCTCCTAAACAGCTTACCAGAGGTTCCTTGTTTGTGTATCCTGCATTTGGTGTAAACAGCTAGGATGCAAGAGTGTAAAACATCTGTAGCAAACTTCTGCCCTCGGGGGTTCTCCCACTGTGCTGTAAGCCTGTATTTAAGGCCTCCTCCTTCCTTTAGTAAACGGCATTGGGCATTCTACTGAGACAAATGACCCACTGTCTTGTCTGTTTTTAATCATCAGCCCCTGGCTCAGACATGGTGAACGGGTGGTAGTGCGGGCGCTACAACAAATGAGGTGTAAAGTGTATAATGTTGAGAGACCTAAAAAGATAGTTTTGGGCTGGTAATGCAAGTTAGAATAGAAAGTGAGTTAGGTACAACACTTTGGACTCACCAAGACGGGATAGATAACAGAGTATTTTCTCTGAATTTGTCAAATGCTAATGGACTAGACATTATTAATGTAATTTTTGCCTATATATATTTGTATATATGTATTGTACTTATTGTATATAGTTTCTCTATGTTAGTTAAAACTTTCTCTTTTTATTTAGAGAAAAAGGGGGAAATGTTGTGTGATATTGTGTGTGTGTTCTGACAAATAAAATTTTCTTGGCATCAGAGGGCAAAGCTAGCCACTAATTAACCATAGAGGTCTGTAGGTCTGTACAGAGAGGAACAGTAAGTGATAAGGCAGGGTGGAAAGAGACAGGATCTTGGCCTTTTTGGACTAGAGAAAGGAAGAGACTGTGGCTGCTCTCCTGCTTCTCTGATCCTTTAGGCTTTACACTGATATCTGATTCCTGGCTTTTATTGATAACATTGATTACATTTAGTCTTCACATATGGAATGGATGGATTCCCAGAATGACAATACTACAACACAATGAACCTTAAAAAAATATTCTGCTAAACTGGACATGGAGGCTCAAGCCTCTAACATAAACACTTAGAAGGTGGAGGCAATTAGACCAGGAATTCAAGAGCAGCCCCAGCTACATGAGACCCTGTCTCAGGAAAAAAAAAATCCCCTATCCCCGCCCCCATGAAAATAAAGCATACGCAGTGAAATGAGCCATCTGCAAAGTACCACATGCTGCAGGTCCCACTTACACAGTGTCCAGTTTAGGTAAACAAAGGGACAGGAAAGGGTCGGGCTGTGGCTCAGAGGAGAGAGCATATGAAGCACCTGTGAAGCCCTGGGCTATTGTCACCACCTGTGGTGATATTTTGTTTGTGCTCTCACAAATAAAGCTTGCCTGGAGATCAGAGTGCGGAGCTAGCCACTAGAGGCCAGGCTGTGGTGGCACACACCTTTAATCCCAGCCCTTGGGAGGAAGAAAGAGGAAGTGATATGGCTGGGCAGATTTCAGAAATTTGAGGTCCAGCCTCTTAATTTCCTTCCCAGGGGCCCAGGAGAGACACTACCAATGGTGGGAAATGAATCTAGATACACCAAGCTCTTTTGTCTGTTTACTTTATTCCTCTATGACAAAATTCTCTCTATCCAGTTTCAGTTCCATCCTGACTCTCAGTTCCTCTCTGTATCTACTTTTTCTGCCCCTCATAGCCCTACTAATAACTAAGCCCTTATGCTTTGGGTCTCATCTTCGTCCCCTGTTCCTTCGTCCTCCATCTTTTCTTCTTCTTCTCCTCTCCTGATCTGATTCACCTACAATCTACAAGAAACTTTTCCTTGCTCCTCACTCCTCAGCCTGAGCCATTCTGTCTTACCATCTACAGAAACTCTATCTTCCTCTCTTCTCTCTGGCCACGCGGTTCTGTCTACCATCTACTGAAAAACTGCCTTGTTCTTTCTTTCCCGGCCACGCAGGATTTTTCTCCCTGGAATCCTCCCTCACCCTTCACTCCACCTGGATCAGCAAAAACCTTTGTTCTTAGTCAATAGCTCTGGAACTATTAGGCCTGAAGGCAAGAGGTGGTCTGAGCTATTCTGTCCCCTGCTAGTCCTTCGGTGCTTTGTTTGGGGCTGGCCCTAGCTAAAGGGGAAATTTGCAAAAGGCAGATACTCAATTCAAATGCTAAAAAGGGGGCCCAGGAGCTCAGAGGCAGCAGGCTCTGCCTCTGTGACTTCATTCAAGTACTGGCCCGAGCAGGGTGCTCATACATACATGTTCTATGGGAATTATGAGCACAAGAAATTCAGAGCAAGGCGCAGCTGAATATTAAAGCTGTATAACACCAAATATTCCGTGATAAATGGCTTCCCATTTGACAGGCCCTTGGTCGGTCAAAGTATAGCTCATTATATACAGCTGGACTCCCGACAATATATTCCTGTGGCTCGCCACAGGCTGAGAGTGGAAGTGACAAGGTGAGGTGGAGACAGGAGCTTGGCCTTTCAGGCTGAAGATTCAGTAGAGGTAAGAGATCTCTAGTGACTGGCTCTGTAGGAGATAGCTGTTTTGTCTATGACCTTGAAGCACCACCCCTAGAGAGGTAGCAGGTAACCGGCTTACCTACCTATGACCTTGAAGTACCTGCCCCTGGGGTGTGGCTCAGGGCTACCCTTAAGACCTGAGAAGCACAGCACATAGGCCTCTCTCTTCTCTCCCTCTGCTCGTGGGCTGGATGGTGCAGACCATCTCAGAAGCAGAACAGTGTTGGACTGTACCTCAGCTTTCCAGAACCCTGCAACAATTCTCCTATTCTGTATTTTGTGAGTGTATTTGCCCAATTTTTATCCTAATAAATTTCTTTTACCCCTTTAGCAGAATCCCATGGATTTATCAATATATGGCTCCTTTACTTATCATTCAGCATTTACCCTGATACATGGCTCCAGCTTTTTATTATTAAAATCAATTAGGATTCATGCTACAGTCACCCTAAAAAAGGGATGGGCCTGAAGAGTAGCAGTTAAGAGCACTTGTTGCTTTTGCAAAGGATGAGTTCAGTTCCCAGCAACCACATGGTGGCTCACAACCATCCATAACTCTAGGTTCAGGGGATCTTATTCCTTTATCTGACCTCTACAGGCATCAGGCACACACATAGTGCACATAAATACAAACAGCAAAACACTCCTACAGATAAGATAAATACATCTAAGGTAAATGCATTTTAAAAAGCTTGTTGAGGAACACAGGTGGACTGGCGGTTGTTACCTCTGGAACAGTGCTGGTGGGTGGGTTAAAGAGACGAGAAATAACCGCTAATAGTGCAGAAGTGACCTTCTGGAAGAAAAATGTCCTCAAAGCCAGGGTGATGACGGTCGCCCAACTCTGAATATGTTAAAAACCTCTGGATTCGCACGGTTATTGGGTGGAGGCTGTAGGATGCCAGACTCAAGTCTGGACTTCCGGGAGCTGAAGAGTCTGTGTAGAATTGTTTCTCAGGACTGGGAGCTTGGTCTGCTGCTCACAGCCTGCACACAACACTGGGGTAATGTCCCACGCTCCTCGGGGGCTCCTTCTGCTGCCCCGCAGCCTGCACAAGACACGTGGAGTGACTTCCAGCACATTCCCCCCTTCTTTCCTTTCTTCCTTGTTTGTCTTTCTTGGGCTGAGTCTTACTATGTAGAGCAGTCTGGCAGGCCTTGAACTGGCCATGTGCTCCTGCCTCAGCCTCCAGAGTGCTGGGGTTGCCCTTACTATGTTTGGCTTCTGGAGCAGCAGCTGAGAAAGCTCCATTGGGAGTAGAATGTGTCACAGTGAAGGTGGGTGTGGGGCCTTACACCTTTACATCACTCAGGAGGTTGAGGCAGGAGGATTGCCTTGAGTATGAGGCCAGCCTACTTATATTGTGAGTTCCAGGCTAGCCTGGAATCAGACCCTGTCTCAAAAAAAAAAAAAAGTGGCATTGTTTGTATGCTAACTAAAACAAATAAATAGAGATCAAGCTGGAAGCTATTTGGAGGGTGGGTTGGAGGCAGGAAGGCCAGCTAGAAGACAGATTCAGCAGGTCCTTTTACTGCAATTAGCAAACAACTCAATGGTGAAAAGTGGACTGTTTGGGTCACGGTAGCACAGGCAGGCAGAGGCGCGGCTGGGCTCACGAACACCTGGGACCCGGCTGGATGGTGTCCCGGCCCCCAGTCTCCCTGATAGTCTTCGTGGGAGGGAGAAGCAGATACCCAAACTCCACCTCCTTAGGCTCTTCTCTGGAATAAATTCTGATCCCACCCACAGGCTAGCTACTGCTTCAGGATTCTTCGCCCCTGCTGAGGCTGTGACCTAGGACATCACTGCACAAAGGACACCTGTCCTGTCACTGAGCCGCATCCCCTGCCCTTCTTTCTGGGGTTTGATAGTGATGGTGTTTGTGTATAGGGCTGCCTGAGGGAGGAACTATGTGGACCCAAGGAAGCACAAGCATTCTTTAGGATTCTACCGGGGAAGACAATGGTGTCAAACATCCAAAGGAGGCCAGCCAGCCTGCTACCTCCCTGCCTTCCGTATCACATCTGGCTTGAGGCCGTGCCGGGGCTTGAACCCAGGGCTCTGTGTGTCCCAGGCAAACACTCTACCAACAGAGCTACAGTTTCCTGTCCCAGGTCTTAGGTTTTCATGATCCACCCCACACCTGCTTTACCACTGCGCCCCGCTCCTAGCTCCCTTCTCTGTCTGCACTCCCTACTTCTACCCAGTCCCATGCTGGCGCTGGCCTTAGCTGCAAACACTGAATGACAGCTCCCTTTGGCTGTAGGTGAGGACGACAAAGTCCCCTACACACCCATCCATTCCTCCAGTGGCAGCGTCCCAGGGGGAAACAGGAACTGGTCCTGCCCCTCTCACCCCGACTCTGGGAGGACAGTGACTTGGAGAGATGACAGTGACGGGCCCACGGGGGCTGCCGGCTGAGGACCCCATCCTGAGGGCTGCAGCTGGGAGGCAGGGTGGAGGGGGGCTCAACCAGAGAGCTTGCAGGACTCTGCCCTGCATCTTCCAGCCGCTCCTGGCTGTGACGTCAGCAGTTCCGTCCACTGCCCGCTTAAGAAGCCGAGGGAAGTGTGGGACCTTCCCCAAGGCTAGCCAGAAGAGGCTCAGTTTTGAGAGGAACGTCCCCAGAGAGCACTGGTAGCTGGAGGGGCAGGAGAGGCCGTTTCCTTGGAGATTTTTTAAACACACACGGGTTCTGTCAGGATGAGTTTGCCCATCTGGAGGATCCTGGGAGGTCTCTTAGTGGGTCAGACCTCTGGGCTATTTTTAAAGCCCGGATCAGGTTGCAGGCATTGACCCTGTAGTCAGAATAGTACAGGAAGGTGGCTCTCTGTGAGGCCGGAAACGTGTGAGTAGATGACTCTGGATCACGCTGACAGAGAACACAGCCAGTCCGGGCGCTACAGTACAAAATAACACAAGTCATGAGCTTCAGCAGCTGCCCTGGGGGCTGCCTCCTCCTCGGACCCCCTTACCCCCCAGAACTTGTAGTAGGAGAGGTCACATAAAATAGACGCAGTGAATGTCTCGGAGGGGCCATCAGTGCCAAACCCTGCGGTGTGGGTGGACCCTGCACCAGGGAGCTTGGCGCAGGCTTGTCCCTTGAGGAGAAAGTGTCTGGGTACATAGAGCAAAGGTCCAGACCTGGGGCCCAGAATTAAGAACCAGAGAGTTTATGAGAGACAGGCTGCGGAAGCAGGGAGCCTGGGCATGTGCTTGTGGGAGTCCTGAAAGAGACTGCGCCTTGGAGGTTGGGTAGGATTTGTGAGGCAGGTGAGGAGGGGAAGAACAGCAGAGGAGATAGTCTGAACCGAATACGGAAAGATCAGTGCACATCCAGGCACCCTCCCAATATCCCAAATTGTGACCACTGTCTCTGAGTTCAGACTCTACCCCGCATCAAATCAAGTGAAAGCCATATGAACAAGTTACAGCTTTTAACCCTGTCGCTGGAAGGGCGGAGGCTGGAAGCAGAGCGAGGCAGATGTTTACAGCAGCCCCTGGCCTGGGAAGATGAGAGTGATGTCCACTGCATGCTGGGGAACGAGAGACAAAGTAAGAGCTGGTGATGGTGCAGAATTTGGGGCCTGAATGGCTGGCAGGGTAGATGTTGCCCCCGAAGGACAGAGAAGGCAATGGAAAGTGTGGGAGAGCATCCAAGACATGGTTGCTGCACGAATCCTAATTGGTCTTAAAACCCGGAGCCAGATATTGGGGTAAGCGCTAAAAGCTCAGAGGAAACGAGCCACAGCCACTTTTCACCTCACCAGCTCCTGAAGGGGAAGAGCCTGTCTCCACGAATTCTCAGACTGAATGCCCCTGAGTCCTCAGCCAAAAGGACTGAGTCCCTGTCTCCTCCCGCCTTATATTCCTTTCTCCGCCCAGCCACATCACTTCCTGTCTCAGCCTTCCTAGTGCTGGGATTGAAGGCGTGTGTGCTTCCCAGATACTGGGAGCAAAGGCATGAGATCTCAAGTGCTGGGATTAAAGGTGCGTGCCACCACTGCCTGGCCTCTATGTTTAATCTAGTGGCTGGCTCTGTCCTCTGATCCTCAGGCAAATTTTATTTGTTACTGTACAAACAAAATATCACCACATATGGTCAGCCTGCAGACTTGGCAGTCATGTATGGAGGACAGGGCTGACGGAGACAGAATCGTTGTGGCAGGTGGGAGGGAGAAGACCTGGGAAAGGGCTTCTCACTGTCCACATACTCCCTTTACGCACAGGATTCCCTCGTTTGAAATAGGCACATGGACACCCAGCTTCAGATGGATTTCCCGGCTTCCCTAGCAGGCTTGATCTGCTCACGTGGTCAAGTTCTGGCCAACAGAATATGAGTAGAAGGATGATGCCCATAGCCTGTGGGTCACATCCTTCGAAAGGACATGCGTGCTGCGTCCCCTCCACTCTCCCTGGCCTCGTGGGGAGAGTAGGTTTGCAATGACACACCTACACTGAGTCGCAGCCCCGAACTGGGACTTGGGGACAAGGATCCAGGCTCCTGAACACTGTGTCCCCTGGGTGTCAAAGACGGTTCACGTTTCCTGGGGCTATGCAGGTGACAATGACCTGCTTGTCAAACATTGCACACCCTTCCTGGTGCATACCAAGCACACGAAAGCACCTTGTGGCAGTTCCTTCTCTGGAGAGCTGTCTCCTGAAACCAGAGAGTTCTTGTTTTGAAGAGTTTCATGGTTTCGTCCCCTGTGAGTTCAAAATTGTTCTGTAGCCTCAGAGTCAACTCCTTAGTGAGCTTGTTTCTCCTACATCAACCAGTCGTTAAGCAACACGTTCCTTAAAACGACAGTGCTGAGTCCTGTCAGAAAACACGCCCCACAGAGACCCCTTTGGAGGGCAGCGTCCACCTTTTCAACGTTAGCTTTGCTGTTCATTTCACAATGAGCTGAAATTTGACTTTCACCTCAGACTTAAATCCAAAACGTAGGCTTCACCCCAGTGCAATAACAGTGTGAGCATCAAACAAATCTGGTATCTGTATGATTTCCACAATAAAACACATGGCGTCCGGGGCTTCTTTTATTAATTGCTTGCATTTTCAGTCTGTCACAGTTGAGCTTTAGTATTTTCTTTGTGTAAAATGTATTTTATGTCTACAGCACATAGGGTGACTATAGTGACAGGCAGACATTATATGCACATTCTGAAATATCACACTGTACCCCATAATCTGTATTATTACATATTAAAAATATATTCATCTGGTGGTTTATTCTTCTGTTTTGTTTTTTTTTGTTTGTTTGTTTGTTTTGAGACAGGGCCTCACTATGTAGACCAGGCTGACCTGGAACTCACTATGTAGACCAGGCTGACCCGGAACTCACTGTGTAGCCCTGCTGACCTGGAACTCACAGAGCTCCTCCTGCCTCTCCCTCCTGAGTGCTAAGAATCTAGGCGCACACCAGCAAATCCAGCTACTGAAGTCTTTTTCTTCACTCTGAGTCGGGTTTTTTTTCCTTTTTCCGGGTGCTGGAGATTGAACTGGGGCTTTGCACATGTTCACAGCTGTCTGCCTCTGTGACACACCCCAGCCTTCTTTCTGCTGTCTACTAAAAAGCAGTATTTCCTTTTCTCTAGGAAATCAATTAATTTTTGAGTATTTATTTCATTCACTATTAGTGAATGGGCATATGGTGCTTGACCTACTGAGTAGGAGTGGAGGCCAGGGAACAGCTTGGGGTGGTTGGTTCTCTCCTCCCATTGTGGGTTCTGGGGATCAAGCCCAGGTCACCAAGCCCATGCAGCAAGCATGTTAGCCTCTCAGCTGTCTCCCCAATCCACTCCTCAGTCTCTCACCCTGGTGCTTACGCCTATATGAAAACACATTTCTCGTTGTGATTTGAATGGAAATGGCCCCCCAGGCTCATATATTTGAATGTTTGGTCCTCAGTTGGTAGACTGTTTAGGAAAGATTAGGAGGTGTGGCCTTGTTGGAGAAGGTGTGTCACTGGAGAGGGCTCTGAGGTTTCAAAAGCCTGTGTCCAATCTCCATCTCTCTCTGCCTCCTGCCTATGAGCTGGGATGTAAGTTCTCAGCCATGGCTACAGTGCCATGTCTGCCTGCATGCTGCCACGCTTCCTACCATGACGATTATAGATTGAACCTCTAAAACTGTAAGCAAGCCCCAGTTAAACGCCTTCTTTGTAAGCCGCCTTGGTCATGGTGTCTCTTCACAGCAATAGAACAGTGACCAAGACATTTCTTAAGCCTTGACTCTGGTTAATAAAGACAAATGAAATTCGACATATGGCTTGACCACAGTTACATGTACTTATTAATGGTAATGGACAGATTAGCTCTGGCTGATGGGATTTAAGTAATTTTGTTTTGTTTTGTTTTGTTTTTCGAGACAGGGTTTCTCTGTGTAACTTTGCGCCTTTCCTGGGACTCACTTGGTAGCCCAGGCTGGCCTCGAACTCACAGAGATCCGCCTGGCTCTGCCTTCCAAGTGCTGGGGTTAAAGGCGTGCGCCACCACCGCCCGGCTAAGTAATTTTTAATATTTTACTTTTCTGAACATCCTAGGAGATGGGGGGGGGCAGGCTCTCATATAGCTGGCCTTGAACTCACTATGTAGCCTAGGATAACCTTGAACTCCCACTCCCTGCCTACTTACTGAGTGCTGGGATTACGTGTGTACGCCACTATGGCTAGTCCAAAATTAATACTTTTATAGTCAAAACTTAATGCAAGGCAAATTTTCAAAAGAAATACATAATCGAAATGAAGAGAGAATACAGATGCCATTTTTTTAAGTCTTTGGGCACAAAGAACACAGTGGCTGAGCACATTAGCTGGCTAAACCCAGGATGTGTTCTGCTGCCTCTAACAAGGGTACACTGTCAGTAAAGACCCTCACATCTTGACCTGGCTTCTGGCAAGATACTCTGCTCTGGGAAACCATGTCACCACCAGGACCTCGGTTTCTCCTTGTAAAAGATGAGGTTCAAACCATGTTAGAGTCCTGAGACTCAGTTTCACATAAGCAGGTGCTTGTTTTTCTCACAACATCAGTTGAAAAGTACTCCACTTTGGCTGAGAGGGAAAAGTTCATCAGAACACACCCTAGCTCTTGCCTTCTGGCTAGCCATTGGAAGAGCGGGGCATCTGGAATGGATGGAGGACAGTCCCTGCTTCCCAGAACTTTACCATCTTATGAAGAGGGTCAGATGGGAATGGAAGGCGTGTGAAAGGAACCACAAGCTAGAAGTGGTGATACACACCTGTGATCCTAGCACTTGGGAGGTGGAGATGGGACCATGTTTGGCTACATACTGATTTTGAAGTCAACCTAGGCTACATAAGACCTTGGCTCAAAACACCAAAGTCAGGCTGGTTAAATATCTCAGCAGATAAAGAAAAATATCTCACTTGCTGCCTGATGACCTGGGTTCAATCCCCCAGATCCACTTTGTAGAAGGAGAGAACGGATACTGAAAGTTGTCCTCTGACATCCACACAAAAACAGTGGCATGGCCTTGTGCACCTATGAGTGTGCACACACAATAAATAAATGTAAAAAAAAAAAAAAGTTTAAAGTAGGCCAGGTAGTGGCGGCGCACGCCTTTAATCCCAGCACTCAGGAGGCAGAGGCAGGCGGATCTCTGTGAGTTCGAGGCCAGACTGGTCTACAGAGTGAGTTCCATGACAGACTCCAAATCTACATAGAGAAATCCTGTCTCGAAAAACCTAAAAAAAAAAAAAAAAAATTTAAAGTAAAAAACAATGCTGGAAAGATTACTATTCTAGATCTCAAGAGTTATTACAAAGCCATAGTAATAAAAACAACGTAGTACTGACACAAATAGACATGTAAACCAATAAAACACAAGTGAATACCAAAACATTTTTAAAAAGACATGGATATGCATAACTTCAGCCATTTAGTACTCGACAAAGATGCCAAAAACATAAACTGGGGAGAAGAAAGGATCTTCAAAAATGGTGCAGGGAAAACCGGTCCACGCTAAGAAGAAGAAAACTAAGTCCTTATCTCTATCACCTTTGCACAAAAACTAACTCCAAATGAGTCAATGACTTAAACCTGAAACATTGAAACTGCTAGAAGAAAACACAGGCAGTTCCCTGTGTGGAACAGGAATCGGAAGAGACCAGGACTCCATTTTCGGAAATCGAGGCCAACAATTGACAAGTGGACTGTCTAAAACTGAAAAGCTTCTGCGCGGCTGAAAAGAGCACTCAACCACATGAAGGGAAAACTCACAGAATGGGAAAGAATCTTCGCCAGCAGACATCTGACAGAGGAGGAAGATCTAGACTAGAAAGAACTCAAACCAACCAAACAACCTATTCGAAGAACGGGCCTGGGATCTGAGCAGAGGGTTCTCAAGAGTTCTCATGGCTAAGGAATACCTTTAAAAATGTGCTTTGTCCCTAGCAATAAGGGAAACGCAAATCAAAACAACTTGGAGTCTTCATCTTAACCCAATCATAATGGTAAAGATCAACAAAAACAACTGCCAGCCAGTGCTGGAGGGGTGTGGGGAGAAGGGACCTCACCTGCTGTGTGGGGAGAAGGGACCTCACCTGCTGTGTGGGGAGAAGGGGCCTCTGCTGTGGGCTCACATCTCTATTGTCTGCACCAGAACCACACGGCTTCTCTTTCTGGACCCTGTAACAACTCCTGAGGTCTGAAACAGTCGCCCTTGCAGAGTTGTTCTTTTTGTTTGTTTTGCTACTTTAAACTTTTTTTTACATTTATTTATTGTGTGTGCATCCTCCTGGATGTAAACGTTCATGTCACTCTGATAGAAATATGGGCTTAGCCAGGATTTCAAACTGGTACAGACACTATGAAAATCAGTGTGGAGGATTTTAAAAAGCTAAAAATAAATCTACCGTATAACTCAACTGTACCACTCCTTAGTGTGTGCTCAAAGGACTCCACAGATCTTCAGTCAGCCATATTCATCATTGCTCTGTTCACAATAGCCAGGAAATGGAACCTAAATGGTTCCTAAAATGGAACCTTTAACTGACAATGGATAACAAAAATGTGGTATACATCCATTGTGGAATAAAATACAGCTGTAAAGAAAGATGAAATCATGAACTCTCCAGGTAAATGAACGGAACTAGAAAAGACCCTATTGAATGGGATAACCCAGAAAGACAAATGCCACATGGTCTCTCTCATCTGTGGTCCCTAGCTCTACATCTTCGGGTCTCATGAGTATATAACGTGGAGTAACTGCAGAAACCAGGAAAGTAAAAAGAGACCTCAGTGGGGGAATAAGGGAGAGGAAAATAGCTGGGCATAAGTGATCCGAAGGGGAGATGGGGAAATTCAGGGGGCTCTAACCAGTGATGGCAGAGGAAGATAAATATCGGAAGAGGGTAAAATGAGAGTAAGAATTCTGAAAAAAAAAAAAAAACTCAGACTCATACTATCAACTATCTACCTTAAAATACCTATAAACAATGTAAGTTGATATGTAAATATGCATATACAGTTTACATGAAACTTTCTCATCTGGGCTGATGATGCTCCCTCTAAGAATCAAAGATCACCCAACACCAGGCATGAGAAACACTCTCTTGAGTTGTTGGGCAGCTTTGTCCAAGAGACTCCCAAAAATTGCAGGTGGAAGGTAAAGTCCTTATTGCTGAAGATACCATGCACCTTGGACATGGGGTCCAGAGCATACCTCTGTCCCCAACCCCAAGCTGGATCTGACCTGAAAGTCTGGGGACTAACATTCCTGGTATCAGAAGGCACCACACAAGCTTACCACACAAGCTTCCAAAGGAAGGAAGCTACCAACAGTTCTCCCTAGCTACGCCACCCACGATCCACAATAAAAACCAGCGTGGCACAATAGCCTGTGGGTGCCTCAGTGGCACACATATCTTGGTGGAAACCAACAGCTCTCTGTGTCATTCCACAAGAGGGAACTCACACCTGGTACTGGAGAGCTAGCCAACTACCCAGGGCAAGAAAAGCCGTGGATCTTAACAGAGAACCCACAGCTGCCACTCTATAAACCAGCATAATCCCTAATTACTCTCTAAATATTTGTCCTTATTCCTACAGATAAGCGTCGTCATCACTCCTCATCAAGGACTTCTCTTAGCGATGGACAGAGACCATTAATTATAAAAAACTAAAACCAATCAAAATACAGAGCTGTAGAGCCCGGTCCCAACTAATACATCTACAATGCAACTCCTACACCTAATGCTCAGGGATCACTGTGGAAGAGGGTGTGGGGAGGTTGTAAGAGACAAAGGAACAGGGAGTTTGCTATGAGATTGTCTCCTAGAAATGTCAGAAGCCACACCCATGAAGTCTCACCAACAAGGTTGCCCACATATGACCTGAGTAAGAATGATGCCAATAGGGCTGGAGAGATGGCCAGAGGTTAAGAGCACCGACTGCTCTTCCAGAGGTCCTGAGTTCAATTCCCAGCACCCACATGGTGGCTCACAACCATCTGTAATGAGATCTGGCTCCCTTTTCTGTATACATAATAAATAAATAAATCTTTAAAAAAATGACACCGATAGACACCCTAATGTCACAGGACCTTGACACGAGACAAAGAACTACAGTAGGAACTATGGCCTCACCCTCCGCACACAGGAGGGCACACTGCCTCAGGCCACTTACACCTGGCACACAGATGGCAGCTCCTTTCTACCTGAGGGGACCCGTAAAGCAGGCTGTGCCACAGTGTCAGATACTGGGGTGGTAGAAGCCCAGGTGTTACCCACCCACACCACTAACCAACAGGCTGAGCTGATAGCTCTCACCCGTGCCTTCCAGTTGGCACAGGGACAATCCCTAAATGTTTATACACACTCCAGATATGCTTTTCATATCCTCCTGTCCCACGCTGCTATTTGGAGGGAGTGTGAGCTCCTCACAGCAAAAGGGGGATCCCTATCTAACTCAGGCCAAATAATGGCCATGCTAAAAAGCCTCCCATCTCCCCAAGGTGATAGGAATTATTCACTGCTGGTCTCATCAGGCTGACAGCTCCATCATCTCTAAGGGAAATAACCAGGCCAACCAGGCAGCCAGGACAGCGGCCCTCCAGGGCCAAGACTCACTCACCCACCGCAGAGAATCCATACAGTGCAGCCCACACCCTCACAGCCCCTGACACTCGGCAAATTCTGTCCTATCTACATCAGCTCTTTCCTCTAATAATCTTGCTTTGTCTCAATTCGTAAAAGCTCACCTGCAGCCCACCTCTGAGGACTTACAGTTTTTAAGAACTATTACTGCCTCTTGTGAGATTTGCCAAAGGACAGATCCCAATACCAAGTACAGGAGTCAGCCTTTTCCCACCCACTAGGCTAGAGGTTCCCTTCCAGGGACTGACTGGCAGCTCAATTTTACCCATATGCCCACCGTCAGGAGAATTAAATATCTCCTGTTGATGGTGGACTCGTTTTCAAATTGAGTGGAGGCATACCTGGTTTCTAATAAATGGGCTCAGACAGTTGCAGACCTCCTTCTCCAAGAAATTATTCCTTGGTTTGGGGTTCCTGCCTCTCTCCAGTCTGACAATGGTCCAGAGTTCACCTCCCAGGTTTCCTAGACACTTGCTAAGGCTCTTAATATTCCTTGGCATTTTCATATCCCATACTGTCCTCAGTCCTCAGGGAAGGTGGACCAACTGGTCTCTAAAATCTATTCTTACTAAGATGTCACAGGAACTTCACCTCGCCTGGGTAAGATTTTTGCCTCTAGCTCTTTTCAGGCTCAGGGCCCTTCCTAAGAAGCCTCTTTCAATTTCTCCATTTGAGCCAATGTATGGGAGACCGGCTCTAAGACCGGGGCTTCTATCCAAACCTTCCCCCATTCCAGACAGCCTGTTAACTCCCTTACTCTGTCCTGTGGAACTTCGCAGACCATTCCTTACCTCAGTCATGTGACAGTCCTTGCCCATCCCCAATCCACACTGGGGATCAGGTTCTTCTTTCCCCTCTAGGCCAGCACCCTTCACCTCTTTCCCCTAAATGGCAGGGACCCTTCAAGGTAATTCTTGTAACCCCCACAGCTGCTAAGTTCAAGGGCTTTCCCCACTGGGTCTACCTGTCTCATCTGAAACCGTTTATCTCCCCTCCATCCCAGAAAAATCTCTCTTCATACACAGTGACACAGACAGGGCTCTGCTCTCTCAAGTTCCAGAGGACACCAAGATCCACTGCCTTGTCACCAATTCCAGAAGAATGAGGTATCATCCCACAAGCTCTTCCTTCCTGGTTCCCACTCCTAATTAAATACTTAGCTAATTGTTACAGGACCACCATAGAGCTGGAGGCCGAGGACCATCAAATAAATATATCTAGGTGGGAAGGAACAATAACAGTCCAGAGTTATTTACACCCCCAGATCCAAAAGGGTCCAGACTCAGCAATTGATCACCTGTGTCTCCTGAGTACTAAACTAATAAAGGAAACAGGTACCTTAAAATAATCTGTCTCTGATAAGGCTTATCTGAGGTAAAAATTAAAAACATGTTCCAAATCTCTCTCTCTATTTCTCTCACTAACACAAACCAATATACCAGAGTACTAAACACTACAATGTCATGGTCACCAGCCCAAGGCTTTAAATTCTCATGGCTGTTTCTTAATATGTTTAAAAATTCTTCTGAGCTCCAGAAACCAGCTTGAATCCATCTGGACAGGTCAGAACTGCTTCAGATAAGTATAACCCAAACTTTCCTGATCCCAGGACCCTCTCCCTCACCCTGGGACCCCCCAAAGGAGAATATATATCTTTTTTTCTAAGCTTTTCTCTGTCTCACCAGCACCCTCTCAGACACAAGCAGCCAGAGTCCCAAGCCAAGAAAGATGGATGCCTCTAAAGCAGCAGGTGACAATCCACCATCCCAGGACGCCTGGCTACCTCACAAGCCCCCTTCTCTAGCTCCCCAAGAGTCAACTGACGCCCACCAAGTCAGCTGTAAGCAGTTTTCAGGAGAAACAAACACCCTCATACCCACTCATCTGCCATCTTTTACAAAAATAAAGAGTCCAGGTTGATAGGAATTCTAGCCACATCCCCATGATCAGGCATGCCCGGGCAAGACACTTAGTCATTTCCACCTACTCTTTCCACCCTACATTTCCGGGCCCTATGTCCTATGTAATTTGCGCACAACATGATCATGTAATCTATGCACATGTGTTAAGTAGCCACATGGGCCCGTGTGTGCATGAGCAAAGTAGTCCATAAAAGGTGGGTCCCATGTACCCTCCCTCTCCTCCGCACATGTCTTTTCAGCAGGCCTGACCACACACTCTGTCCCTCCCTCCTCCTAATAAAACTATGATAGTGGGTTTGTTGTGTTTCATGACTTTTCTTTGCAGGGTAAAAGCGTCGCATAAAACCAACAGTAGGCAACCAAGGAATTCTGAGAGCAGGAGAAATGTCTTCCCTCAGAAGAATACACTAATTGGTTATTCAGATACAAGTAACATTATACAGGCTAAGAAGGTTGTATCTATGGATTTAGGAACATAATATAATATAACATATATATTTAAAATGTAACAACAATTAAAGAAAAAGAGACCATGAATTTGAAAGTGGGGGTACATGAGAAGTTTTGGAGGGAGGGAAGAGGAAGGAGAAATTATGTAATTATAATCTCAGAAAATATTTTTTTTAATTTAAAGTAAAAACTGAAAACCACATGCAGCCAGTCAGGCACAGTGGCCACGTCACTGGTCCTACCTACTCAAGAGGCTGAGGTAAGGGGACACTTGCTTGAGCCCAGGAGTTCTGGACTAGGTTAAAGAACACTGGGGAAGTGCCATGCTCCAGGGGAGGGGTGCCATGCTCCCTGGGAAGGGGTGCCATGCTCCTAGGGAGGGGTGCCATGCTCCCTGGGAAGGGGTGCCGTGCTCCCTGGGGAGGGGTGCCATGCCCCATGGGGAGGGGTGCCATGCTCCTGGGAAGGGGTGTCGCACTCCCTGGGAAGGGGTGCCATGCTCCCGGGGAGGGGTGCCTTGGCAGAGCTGTAGGAAAGCTGTAGGCCAGAGCCAGCAGTAGGTGGGATGTCTGTTCTCGAAACATCTGGGCAGTGCCAAGAGAAGAGGGAAACCAGCTTTTAAAAGACAGTCTGGAGTCCAGCTGAGGGACCTGCTGGTGCTTATCCAGCAAGGTCAGGGTGGTCAGCACGGAGTTACTGGGGCCCTACCACGGTTGCCTTCGGTGTCTGAAGGAGCGTGGGGCCAGAATAAAACAGCGATTTCAACCACTGTTCTTAGTCTCCCTGTGAGGCCTTTTATCTTTCCCAGTGGCCTACTGGGGCTTCCTCTGGGGACAGCTCTCCTTTTCCTCCACTGCCACCGCTGCCTCCCACCATTTCCAGGATGGCCCGACCCTTCTCTTGTCCAGTCTGACTCAGTGTAGTGCTGGCCACACTAGCTACAGGCTCCAGTCTGTGGATCCACGCCTGAAGCCACAGCCCTTTCCTGGCTGATAAGAATGGTAACAAAGGCTGGATGTCAGTGCCGGACTGAAGCCAACACCATCGTGAGTTGCTGATTCTGTGTCCTGCTCCAAAGACTGGAGGGAATGAGTCACGTTCAACCTGAGAAACCACAGTGGCCCCGGGACTGTAAAGAGACAGTCTCTCCACTTTGGAGCATTTCTGAGAATTCCTAAATGTCTGACCCTCTCACTGCCCCTCTGGCATCTTCTTCCTCCAGTCCACTCCAAAGTAGGCATATTTATTGTCTGGTGTGTGAGCGCGTGAAGCACACCTGCATGTGTAGGGAACAGCATCACACCAAGCATCTCCCCTGTCGCTCTCTACCTTATGTTCTGAGCAGGGTCCCTCACTGAACTGCAGCTCTCTGTTGCAGCCAGGCTGTCTACCGTGTGCATCACCTCGACAGGCTTTGGGCTTTATACACAACGCTGGGATCAAGTCCAGGCCCATGTGCTCAGGAGGCAGGCATTTTACCCACTGTGGTGGTTTGAAAGAAAATGGCCCCCAAAGGGAGTGGCACTATTAGGAGGTGTTGCTTTGTTGGAGAGGGTGTGGCCTTGTTGGAGGAAGTGTGTCACTGTGGGGGCAGGCTTTGAGGTCTCCTGGGCTCAGGATACCTCCCAGTGTCTTAGTGGACTTTCTGTTGCCTGCAAGATGTAGGACTCTCAGCTACTCCTCCAGCACCATGTCTGCCTGCATGCCGCATGCTCCCTGTCATGATGAGAGTGGCCTCAACCTCTGAAACTGTAAATGAACCATCCCAATTAAATGTTTTCTTTATAACAGTTGCCATGGTCATGGTGTCTCTTCACAGCAATAAAAACCCAACTAAGACACCTGCTGAGCTATCTCACCAGCCCCAGATTATTTCCTCCTCCTCCTCTCCTCCTCCTCCTTCTTTTCCTTCTTCTTTGAGACAGAGTCTAATTATGTATCCCTGGCTGGCCTGGAACTCACTATGTAGATCAGCCTGACCTCAAACTCCCTGAGATCTGCCTCTATGTGCCACCAGGCCTGGCCCAGAATATTTACCTTTTTGGTTGATTTAATTATTTTTGAGACAGGATTTTGCTATGTAGCTTAGGCAGATCTGGAACTCACAATCCTCCTGCCTCTGCCCCAGAGTGCTGGCATTACAAACTTGTACACCTGGCTAGAGTAGAGATTTTTTAAACAACCACTGAGCTGAGTGT
>CABHPQ010163152.1:0-15967 GCA_902168405.1 Peromyscus aztecus | reverse complement strand
AATCTCTGAAGATGACCAATGATAATAGAAATTAATGGTGAATTTTCTGGTGAAGCTACATTAGCCAAAATTCCTGACTGTGGATTATTTGAGTGAGTGTGGCTAGGTCCATTAAACTGTTGACTGAACATCAATATGCTAAGATCAGTTTTGACATTTACTTTAAGTCTCAAAAATAGAAATTACAATAATTACTGCTTTGGCAAAGGTATGCTGGTTCCAATAGGTGGATGGGGCCCAGTTTTAAAAAGTACCGGTGTGATTGAAACATACGGATCCATCACTTCCCTTTTCGAGTTTTAACACTAATTTACTTTTACTGGCACAGACATATACACATGCACACATATACAAAGCTCAGTGAAGGAAAATGTTGCTGTTTGTATTCCTCTCCTGGCCATGGCTGTCACGTGGCTCACTGTAACATAACTGCTGACAGCTGTCATAAAGAGGAAGAGACGGTAAGGATTTTCTGTGTGCAGCGTCTCTGGGGTGCCCTACCCTCAGTCTACCTCAATCTCTCCAGTGGGGACCCCAGTAGCAGGAGCTCCTGAATCTCTGGTGTGGGCATCGTGCGGGCAGAGAGTCTCCACCACTTCATTTAAAACTTTACTTGCCGTGGAGATGCCTTTGAAAAGCCAACCGTGACTACTTGATGGCCTGGGTTGTGAGTCCTGTAGGCTTTGCAGTGACTGTGGGAGTCTCAGTTTTACAAGTGTGAGCCTGTGGTCAAGGGGTGATTGAGTCTTACACCCACTTGAGAATGAAAATATCCAGGGGCCTTACAGTCTACATGGTGACTAAGGTTGCTATGGGTACAGAGGCCCGACACCAGGCGAAAGGATGGAACTGGCTTTGCTCTTCTGCTGATCCCTGGTCCTTGCCTGAACATGTTTCATTGCTGAACATTCACTGGGCACACTTTACAGAATGGGGAGATGGAGTGTTTTAGGGTTCCTATCGATGCGATGAAACGCTATGACCGAAGCAGCTTGGGGAGGAAAGGGTTTATTTGGCTCATGCTTCCACAACACTGTTCATCACTGAAGGAACTGTTTATCACAGGAACTCAAACAGGGCAGGAACCTGGAGGCAGGAGCTGATGCAGAGGCCGTGGAGGGGTGCTGTTTACTGGCTTGCTCCCTATGGCTTACTCATCCTGCTGGCTTTTTTTTTTGTAATTGTATTTTTTTTTAAATAAAAAAACAAATAAAGAACTTGGAATAGATTTGAGGCAAATTATGCCATAAGCAGAATTTCTTTAAGTGGCTAAACAAAGCTTAAAAAGCAAGTAACAATAAAAGAAAATGTTTCTTGTACAATAAATATCAGTACAAAAACAACAGTGTACGAGGCCTGGATAGCAGGCGTTTCACAACAGTGCAGCTTTTCAGTGCACATCCTTGACTATCCACACTTCAACAACAGCATGCTGACAGTTCCTAAAATCGACTTTAAAAAAGGCACAACCCAGACGCTCCCTCATGTGACCAACTCCAGCTAAGTTCAGATGCGCAGAAGGGCTTGGCATATTGAGAGGAAGCCACATGCAACATGTTACTCGATCAGTGTTCTAAAATAAGGTTTAAGGACAATGAGCGTGAGATAAGGGGAGGAAACGTGGAGGAATGAAGTCCTAATTACTATGCATGTGTGGTTTTTTGACAGTAAGGGGAAGCCTTTTACAGATAAGTTACAAGGAAAAGGCAGATAAACAGTGTTGTAGAAGGCAGTTAACGCATTCTGTACAATGTCTTCACTTGGCTGTCATCGTCCGTACAAACCCTTCATGGTTTACCTGATCATCGATACCTGCTTCCCCAATCATTTCATCAACTTCATCATCTGTTACCTTCTCCCCAAGCTTTGTCATCACATGGAGAAGCTCTAATACACTAATACGGCCACCGCTGTCCTTGTCAAACACGCGGAATGCTCCCTAATTTCTTCCTCGCTGTCTGTCTCTTCCATTTCTCTTGCCGTCATTGTCGGAAATTCAGGGACGTCAGTTGTGCCCTCAGCATCTCCGTCTCCTTCACTGATCATGTCCTGTAGCTCTGCTTCTGCCCAGGAGCCCTCATCAGAGTCCCCAGTTGTTACAGTCCCATCATCATCCTTGACAAAGAGTGGAACACCTTCTCTGAATCCTGCTATCCGTTCCTCAGTCAGGCGGTCAGCCATGCCGCAAGGGCTACTGGTTTCTGAGACTCGACCGCACAACCGCTCTACTCTCTCACTCCACTCAGGCTCCTGCTTTCCTATAGAAAATCTAGGACAGACAGACAGACAGACAGGAGAAAGGGCTCTGGCAGGGACAAAGGCCTGAGCTAGGAGTACTGTGTGGGGCGCCCAGAGTTGGCTCAGGCAGGGGTTTTGGTCATCACCCTTTGCCTCCTTCAGTCAGGTGAAGCAGGTGGCAGCATGGAGACACTCCAGCAGCAACGGATTTCTTGGAAGCTGTTAAAGTTATTGATTTAAGTCATGACAGGCTCAAGGGCACTAAGAGAGTCTCTCCAGGAGAAATCAAACTGTTTCCCCAGGTGACTCCTGATTTTTCCTCAGGCAGAGGTCTAAATCTATTGAGGTGAACGCAATTGGGTCTCACCTCTAGAGCAATCTGGGGAGACCTATAAAGTTTATTGATTTGACTTACTTAACTTACACTGGCTAATACTAAAACAACTGGACCCATCAATCACTCCCCAGGCCCCTCAAGAGAATGATTACAGAGTGGATTGATTCCTTCTCAGAGGTGACAGTTAATGGGGAGCTCTCGAAGGGTGTCAGGACAGTACGCACTGCCTTGTGCTGGGGCTCGGTTGTCCCTTTGCCTAGCACGGTGACCTTCTAGAACAGCGCATCAGGGAAGCCATCTCTCTGGAAGGCAGCCAGGAGTTCTCGGGGAACAGGCTGCAGTGGCCTCTCTAGATGCAAAGAGTCACACAGTCCATCGGGAGAGGAGTGGGAAGTTGCCAGATTTCTCTTGCCAGGCAAAAAGAAGAAAAAAAAGTCACCACAGGGTGAGGAAGGAGGGTAGATGCAGAGGGGCAAGCAGCCAAGATGACTGAGCAATACAATGGCCTTGAAGTCCAGAGCCAGGCCTGCCAGAGGACACATTGCAGACCTGCCTCAGCCTCAGCAAGAGGGACCTGCAGTGGGAGTCATTCCCAGGTTCACCGTGTTTTCTTGCCTCAAGAAGCAAGGTATGCCCCTACCCAGAGTTACCTGAAGACTAGTTGGAGGGACCAGATGTTTCCATTTGAAGACATGTGACCTGAGTCCTTGGATGATAAAATGCCAATTAGTGGAATTGAGAGTCAGGAGAAAGGTCACCCTGCATGAACTCAAAGGCCCTAAGGTCCCAGAGAGATCAAATTGAACTAGGCTTTCCTAGTTCAAGAAGAACATGGGAGAATTGATGAGTAAATTCATCTCCTAGAAACATGGCATCCAAACCAGGCATCATGATGGTACATGCCTGCTTGTAATCCCTGGGAGGCTGAGGTCAGAGGATCAAGAGTCCATGGTCAGCCTGGACTACAAATAGAGACCCTGTCTAAACAGAGGGAAGGGAGGGAGAGAAGAAGGAAGGAGATAATTACTGTGTAATTTGACACACACGTACTTAAAGATGGCGGCTGGGACTATAGCTCAGTTGGTAGAGTGCTCACCCATGAAGCCCTGGGTTCCGTTCTCAGTACTGTAGTCAGACTTTCTTTAGACCGCCAGCCCCCAGATGATGACTCAGAGACTTATTAATTATGAAGGCTTGGCCTTAGCTTAGGCTTGTCCCACTTGCTCTTATAACTTAAATGAACTCATTTCTAGTCATCCACATATTCTACCACATGGCTCTTTATCTCTCCTCCATTCTGTACGTCTGACTCCTTCCATGTCTCGCTGGCCAATGCTGCATGCCTAGATTCACCCCCTGAGTTCCTCTCTCTGCCTGGAAGTCCCACCTAACCTCTCCTGCCTAGCTATTGGCCATTCAGCGTTTTATTAAACCAATCACAATGACCCATCTTCACACAGTGTACAAATATCCCACAGTACAGTACCACATTATACTGGTCGAGGTGGTGTAATCCCAGCCCTCGGTGAGGTGCAGGCACAAGAATCAGAAGTTCAAGGTCATTCTTGGCTGTAGGGAGTTTGAAGCCAGTCTTGGGATACATGAGCCACTATCTCAAAAATAAACAGAGATAAAGACAAAAGAAATACATAAGAATTGTCATAATGTACAGACTGGTTAATCACAGAAGGTTCGGAGCCAGGGTTTGGGTATAAGTCTGCTCTCCACCAATCACTATCTATATGAGCAAGTAACTTAATGTCTGCAGGACTGAAACTCCTCATCTCCAAAACAGGGGCAATGATAGTACTAATGATATCTAATACGTTTTTGTTGTTGTTATTGTTGTTTACTTGACACAAGCTAGACTCACCTGGGAAGAGGAACCACCATTGAGAAAGTGCCTTCATCAGATTGGCCAGTAGGGAAGTCTGAGGGCATATTCATGATTAATGATTGGTGCGTGTCAGCCCAGTCTACAGGGGGCAGTGCCATCCCTGGGCTGGTGGCCCTGAGTTGTATAAGAAAGTAGCCTGAGCAAGCCATAAAGAGCAAGTCAGTAAGCAGCATTGCTCTATGGCTTTTGCTTTGGTGTCTATCTCCAGGTTCTTGACCTGAGTTCCTGCCCAGACTTCTTCCCCTTAGTGATGGAGTGTGGCCTGAGAGTTGTTAGCTGAAAAGAACCCTTTCCTCCCTAAGTTGCTTTTGGCTGTGATGCTTTATCACAGCAATGGAAACTAGCTAAGACAGGCAGTATTAATTAATAATAGCACTGACATAACAATGTCAGCAGTGGTAGTAGTACCTAATAATAGAGCCTGCATCGAAAAGTAGTGTAATGCTTGAACGAGTCTGATGCTTATAAAGCCCTTGGCACAGCATCTGGCACACAGGAAGCATTCAGTAAACGCTAGTCACTGCTGGTACTGTCATTCCTGTGAATGGTGGTAAAGACCTTTTTCACAGCACTACCGAGCTGAGGGATGCGCCGGCTCCCCAGAGACTTCCTGAAGAATGAATAAAGGGCAAGAAGAGGGTGTCTGTCCTGGGGGAGAGCATGTAGGGAATGATTTCCGTGTCTGAGGATGCTCCATGGACTTCTATGCTCTTTCTTTGTTTTCTCAGGCCTGGGCACTCCCCCTCCCTTTCTTTCCTTTGGCGTTTATCCAATGTCTGCTCATCATGAGGGCTTTCCTTACAGCTCCAGCCACGGGCACTCTTTTCCACTTAACCTGTCACCCTTGCCTCTTCTTAGGCCACGAGTTAGAGGGCAGCCTGTGCCCCTCTCCCAGCCGTGTGTGTGTGTGCATTCCCCACAAATAGGGACAGAGTCTAGCACATACCCTGTGGTCTGGAGCTGAGTCTGGCCTCACTGAGGCTGCAGACCCGGTGCTTTGCCACAATCGGAAGTTCTCTGCTCTCTCCCCTTCTCTCCCTACTCTTTTCCCATAAGGCCTGTGCCTGTGGCTCACTTCCTGGAACCCTAGAGACTTGGCTCTTTGGACCTCTGTACTCCTCCCAGAACGCTTACGCTCCGCTCCCCAGGGTGGATGCTTATGCTCACCGGTGTGGCACCCCCTGGGTGGAAGTCCTACCAGCGGGAAGGTGGAGCTTCATAGATGAAGGAAGGGGAATAGCTGCCCCACCTCCAGGAGCCGACTTAGATCAATTTCTGGCCTCTTCAGGCTGCACCCGGAGAGGCGCCACCCTGGTGCCAAATGGGCTTTAGTAAGTTTCCATTTGAGAAATCTGAGTCCCAGTCAACCCCGATAGCTAAGACAGATTGGGAACTGCACTAGGAGACAGAGAAGGACACGCCTTGATCTCTTGTGGTTTCCCTCCAGGGCTGGGAGTTCCACCTACATTTTTTTTTAATTTTATTTATTTATTTTTTTTTGTATCCTGGTTTTTTCAAAGTCACCCATCGGAAGCAGATTAGTGGAACCATGTCCATTCCTCCTACTGCTCATTTTGTTCTCCAAAGCAGGGGTACGGGAGAGATTAGCCTGGAGATATATTGCCCGAAGATTACAGAGGCCCCAGCTCTGAGGAAGGAGGTGGCCACAGGAATGGGGAACACCTACCTCTAGAACAAATTACCATAAGCACCGTGCAAGGGCGGCCACATCCAGGCCAAGGACATCTAGTCCTGTTGGGGATGGCAAACTGAGGGCTGGCCCGGAAACTCCACTCTGTGGAGGAGAGACCCTTTGGTTCCGGAGTGGTAGAGCTTGCTCTCTCTGTGGACTGCAGTCCTGGTTGATATTTCCTCAAGCGTATGCTTTTCTGAATTACACATGCTGCCTCTCCCTACCTAGAAACTAAGAGGCCCAGGAGGGAACCAAGGAAGGGAACAGGGGGTGCATCAGTCATAGCCAGTTAGCTTTGCACCTGCAGGCAAGAGATAACATTCCCCCGACTTTTACAGGGCCTCCAGCTACAGTGGGGCCTCCCCCCAAAGGCACCATTGTAGTGCTGTGGAGGATATTAATAGGAGAGACTGCAGCCTGCGACCTTGAACTTGAAATAGCCTGAAAAATAGAAAGACTGTGGAGCTGCAGAGAAGGCACTCCTGGGATTCAACAGAGGCCTGATTCCACTGACTCCGCACAGCAAGAGTTCACAAAGGGTCCACGAGCCCTTTGTGGTGTGAAAAAATGTGATCCCTGAGTGCCTGGGGCGATATCTACAAACATTCTCAGAGCTGGACAAGGAGCCAGGGTTCCTTGCTCACTGCCAGTCGGTGCCTTTTTACGTTCTCTGTGCAGGAGAAAGCTGTAGATATGCTGAGCCCTCAGAATGGGTGTGTGTGGGGGTGGGTGGGTGGGTGCAGGGGTGCTGTAGAACTTCTAGAAGCAGTACTTTCTCCAAGCTGGGCAAGACTTGGTTGGGGTATCTGAGAGACCAAGAATTGCAAAGACTACTTCCATCATTTTTTAATTTTTAAAAATTATTGTATTGTTTTATGTATATGAGTGTTCTGTCTGCATATATGTCTGTGCATCATGTTTGCCCCGAGTGGTTGTGGAGGTCTGAAGAGGGCATCAGATGCTCTGGAACAATTGGGAGCCACCGTGAGGATGCTGGGAATCAAGCCCAGGTCCTTTGGAAGAGCAGACAGTGCTCTGAGTCATCTCTTAGCCTCTTTTCATTTTTTAAAAGAGACTGAGAGAGAGAGAAGGTGGGGTGAATTATAATAATAGAAATAATATATTTTTCAAACTTTATACTTCATAATCAAGTACATTTTATCACCAAAGGCAAACTGAATTATTTATAATATAATAGCAGGCTATTTATTTACTTATTATTTATTTTTATTTATTTATTTATTTATTTATTTTGGAGACAAGGTCCTGCTATGTAGCCCAAGATGGTCTGTAACTTGTGATCTTCCTCCTAAGGCTCCCGAGTACTGAGATGATGGGTGTGTGCTACCATGCCCAGCTTTTGAAAAAAATTAGTGTATTAGTGAGAAAAAAAAAACCCAACAGTTGTTCATCATGACATTTTCATACATGCCCAGCTTTGGAAAAGCATTTCCCCACCATGGACAATGAGCGGTCTCACTTGGTAATGGAGACACATGTTCTGGATGTATGAAGAGCATCATTGCTTTCCCTGCGTTTGTGCGACTCTGAGATCTCAATATGATTTCAGAGGAGCTGAGGAGAAGGCTCAGTGCATAAAGTGAGGACCTGAGTTCAGATCCCGGTACCCTCGAAAGAGCCCAGCTCAGCAGCTATCCTGTTGCTGCGAGCCACAGAAATGCGAAGTATGACCCCAGTGGTTGGGGGCAGAGACAGGTGGGTCCTGGGGATTTGCTGGCCAGACAGTCTAGGAAAAACGGTGAGCTCTGTGTTTAGTGAAAGACCTTGCCTGAGAAAATAAGGTGTCGAGTGACAGAGAAAGACATCCACATTGACCTCTGGCCTTCACATGTGCGTATGGGATAAGCAAACACATACACACACACACACACACACACACACATGACAGAGAGAGAGAGAGAGAGAGAGAGAGAGAGAGAGAGAGAGATCATCTTTTATCACCACTTGTTTATCAGACACCCCTGAGAATCACTTCAGAGGTGTAGGCTCACCTCTTATTCCAATTGTCTCTGGTTCTGGGTAGGGAGAACTCTGAGTGACATTGTGGATAGGACCACCGTGGTAGCTCCTTTGGCACTAGACGTGAGGGGCAGAGGCATCACTGAGAAGCCCCTGTGGGGCAGTGAGAACTGGGTCCATGCCTTTGCATGCCTTTGCCCTCCAGGTTGCGCCGAGATGCTTGCACACGGGATCGGACTCCACATTGGCTAAGGACACAGCTAGCTTAACAGCACAGCTCTGTATTGGTTCTTTTCCTGCCTCTACGTCCTCCCCTCAACTCCCTCATTTCTGCTCCTAGGACCACATTCCCCATGGGAAGGGTTGCATTGCCCGTCACTCCAGCCATAATTGCCACGCCCAGCGCATGAGTTCTTATCGCTCTGCTGTCTTAGGCTCTACTTTTCAGAAACCCGAATATTTTTCCTTGTAAGGGCAGTGGTACACTTGACCTTCCTACATTGTTCTTTTACAGTTGATTTTTTTTTGAGTTCAAATGCAAACTACGACATTGAGATTTGTTATACACCATCTATAGGAATTTTTTTTTTTTAAATTCTGCTTTTCCCATTTAACAGTGTGAGCTGCCCTTTCTAGCCTTGAGTTATCTAAGAATTTGCCCATAAAATTTATTGGCTGTTTAAAAAAAGGCCATCAATGACCACTCTGTAACCTTATCTCTCACTTTGCCCTCCCAGATGGCTCCACGCTTACAGCCTCACCTCCTGTCTGGCAAGAAGGGCCAAGCTCTCACCCCGAAGGGCTGGGAGTTGTTATTCTTTCTGCTTGAAATCCTCTTCCCGAAGGCTCTTCGAATGAGCATCTATCTCCTTGTCATACATTGAGACTCAGGCTGAAACGCAGTGTGCTTGCCGAGCATGTGCAAAGCCGGGGGATCTATCCTCAGCACCGTGTAAATCAGGTGTAGCTGTGCATTCCTTTAAACCCCAGTCTCAGGAGGTGGAGGCAGGAGGCTCTGACGTTCAAGGTCATTCTCAGCTCCATCGCGGAGTGTGAGGCTAGCCTGGGCTACATGAGATCCTATCCCAGTCAATTCCCCAACCCACCCAATTGCAAAGTCATCTTAAAAGAAGTGTCTCAAAGCCATTGCCACTACCCCCACCATAACACATATCCCAGGCCACAGCGGTCATGCTGCGGTATGAATTTGCATTTTTTTTTTTTTGTCTGTTTCCCTAGTGAGAGAAACACCTGCAGGACAATAGGAACATCATCACCTTTTCCCCATTGTATCTCCAACACCCAGTTCAGCACCCAGGACTTGGCAGGAGCATATCTGACTCACCCTCTCTCCCCATGGGTGAACTGGATGCCAGGGCCTCTCCCCTATTCAAGGACATCTTTCTACCAATTCTCTCCTCTCCTTTTCCACCTCATCACTTCCTCCTCTTTCCTGAGCCGACCCACCGGCAGACAAACGGCTGTCATTTCTCTCCTCTAGCAAAGCCAACCAGTTACCTCTCTCCCGGTGACCTGGTTCGGCTGACCTACATGTATCAGTTGTGTGCCACTTCCTGCAGCGGAGCGGCACCTCCAGGCGGGGGAAGGGCGTACATCTGCTTTGTCTGCTGCTGTTGCCTTCACATCAGAAGTTTCTGGCCCAGAGCAAGCAAGAAAAACGTGTCAAAGGGGTGAGTCATTTTGTGGAGGAAATGAGTGAAACAGCAAAGCCTTCTTGAATTAGCAGAGAAGACATCAACCCATAGCTTGAGCAATGTCCAAGTAATATTTACCCAAGACATGAATAAGATGGCCTTGTAGGGATGTGTGGTGGCTGCTCACACTGTGGATACACAAAGAGGCGCTTCCACCCTCCATGCTCCGTTGAACATGAAAAAAACTTAGCAGGGAAGTTAGATCATAAAGGATAACAGTGTTGCTTTTAAAATGGAAAATTTGAGGCCTAGACACGGTGTCTTCCTCAAGCACTGTAGTCCTCTTTACTAAAAGCCAGATTTAAAATTGGAGTTTACTTCTTTTCTGGGATTCGGCATGCAGCAATAGTGTCAGTCAGGCGGGCTCGCTCTCTCTCTCTCTCTCTCTCTCTCTCTCTCTCTCTCTCTCTCTCTCTCTCCAGGATGCTCTAGGCAGCATTGAAGGACTCAGAGAGCAAAGGTTGGGACCTGGCCTGATCAGCCGGCAGCCTGTAGGAAGGAGAGCCAAGAAAACAAGGCTTTGTCTTAGATTGCCTCATTCCTCTTGGCTGGGCCCCACAAGGAAAGCAATGCTTGCTAAAAAAGCCACATTTTGAAGGCTTCAGATATGTGAGCAGCTACAAACCTGAATGGTTGGCAAGTCCACACTGAGGATTTTTATCTCAAGTTCAAGGACTTTGAAAATCTAGGACAGCAACTTGGCAGCTTAGCGCTGACGGAACTTTTGCTCAACTTTCCTAGGCTTGGGCGATAGCCTTTGAGAGCCAAGGTTTTCTTCAAGATGCAGACGGCCGAGACAACTTTTTACTGCAGAATTACATACGGCCTGACCTCAGGGAGCCACTAAACTACTGGTTCTCAACCTTGCTAACACTGAGACCCTTTAATACAGTTCCTCAGGTTGTGGTGACCCCCAACCATAAATTGTTTTCGTTGCTACTTCATAACTGTACCTTTGCCACTGTTATGAATCGTAATGTAGATATCTGTGTTTTGGGATGGTCTTAGGCGACCCCTGTGAAAGGGTCATTGGACCCCCAGGTTGAGAACCACTGCAAACCCTAGCTCTGTGTGTATGTAACATGTGGACAGGGGTTGGAGGTGAGTGATAGGTATATGCACTTCCCAGAGTGAAGCTTGTTGTTTTCAGTTTGTCTGGGAGTTCCAATGACTCAAAAACACATTGGGGACCCGAGTTATGGGCTGGGGTATAGCTTAGTGCTAAAGCTTGCCTTGTAAAGACCTTGAGTCCAATCTCCAGCCCAGAAAAGAAAAAGGAAGGAAGGAAGACAGGCAGCAAGCCACTCCTGTTTCCCACAGAGGCCCGACTAATTTCTCTTTTTAATCCAGTTCTTCAGCTTTCATTAAGAAGCCTCTTAGTCAAGAGCCAGTCAGCTGACAGGAAATATCATCAGGTATTTGAAGAGAGAGGGGACAAGACATATTGACAAGAATGAAGCTATTAACCAGGTCAGCATCAGAGAGGACCGAAAGTCTGGCTGCTGCAGAGCTACAGAAAGCAGCCTCTACCCTGAGGGCTGGGCATGGGGAGAGGTGGGAATCATTCCAATGTGAAAACCCAAAGCTGTGGCTACAGTCTCTGAGCTGGAGAGGGGTTCATGGGACTGGAAGTCTCCTGGAACAGGGACATGGCGAGGCTGATTCTGCAAGTGTTGGGAAAAGTATAAACTGCCATGACAGAGGCTCTCACCGCAGGCTGACGAGAGGAGGCTAAGGTGATCCTGGCAGGAGCAGAAATCCCGCAGGAAGCAGACAGAAGGGAACCAGTCCTTCCTTCCTCTGCCTGCCACATCCTTACCATGGAGAAGATGTTCCACAGAGCCAGCTGGCAAAGCAGAATCGTGGTTGGCAGAGTCTCGGCTCCAGCATTACACAGGCTAGGCTTGGAGCAGAGAGGCAAGAAGGTCTCCCCAAACACTCTGTTTACTGAAATACCCACAACCATTCTCCCGTCTGTCTGTGTGATTCACCACTGGGCAGACTCTGTAATGTATCTGATGGATTTTTAGTAGACTTTGATACTCCCAGTGACAAGGTAGTAACAGCCACCTTCCTCCATGGTCTTATAGCAGAGAGAGAATCTTATTTCCATTTTTGGTCAGATTCTATTCTTACTGAGAGGGCAGCAATGGAGACCCCCTGACTACGGCTCATGGATGCTGGCCTATTTATAGAGGCCATCTTACCTCCCTAGTGAGCTCCTCTGGGAATTCAGAAGCCACAGCCCACTCTCTCCTTGGACACCAGTGTATCTCCCCGTATTGGAAATACTGCTTCTCATTGCTAATATTCTGACCCGCCCCTCGAAATCCCGCCCCTTGGGACCACCCTGCGTCCTGACGTGAAAAGCTCATTTTAAGGAAAAATTCCTCCCCTTCCTCCCCCTCCCTCTCCCTCTCTTGCTCCATTTCCGCGAGGTGTGCACACCTCTGCTTTCCCTCCCTTCTCTTTCTCGTCTCCCTCTTTCCTATCTTTCTCTTCATCCCTCTGTTATAATAAACTCTCCACATGGATGCAGTGCCTGGGTGTGAATGACTTTGCATGCACCGCGGCCCCTGCTACATCTGCCCACCATGTTTCCCTGCACGCATGGGATACTCCGGCCCCGCCAGCAGTGGGTTGCCTACTCATGCAAATTCATAACACTCATCATGCCCAACAAACACGACTCAGCAAATAGAATTAAAAAGCAAAACTATTTTGGTTTCGCACTGGGTCTTCTCCCTCATCTGCTCAAGGCAGGATAAGGCTTCCTCTGCCCCGGGTGAAAGTGAGAGCCAAATCCATGATGTTCTGGCCACAGGTAGTAACACAGCCCTAAATCACACAATATAAACTTAACAATTAAACTACCCCGCCCCTGCTGTGGTTTGAGCATGCCCTTCAAAGGCTTATGTGTTGGAGCTCCATCGTCCGTGTGGTGATGTGAGTGGCAGACTCTTTCAGAGGTGGGGCTTAGAGGGGAATGACCAAACTGGTTCCTTCCCACACTCGGGCTTCGTAACTCCTAAGTGATCTCTCCCGGGTGCATGGGCTCCATCATGATGTGCTGTAGCCAAGGGAGTCCTTGCCAGAGCCAGCACTATGCTGTTTGGACATCAGCTTTCCTGAATTGTGAACTGAATAAGCGTCATTTCTTTATAAAACATCCAGCTTTGGGTATTTTGTTATTGTAATGGAAAATGGTTGAATACACACTCCACAACCTTTTACTTTAAAATTAGTTTTTCTCTCATCTCCTAGCTTAGGATTTGTGAGAAGTAGGAAGAAGAAGAAGAAGAAGAAGAAGAAGAAGAAGAAGAAGAAGAAGAAAGAGGCGGGGAGGAGGGTACATGGCCAGCTGCGAATAGTTCTCCATTTATTATCTGTATGTTCTAATTCTGAACACACCTATAATCCCACCACTTAGGAAGCTGAGGCAAGAAAATCCTGCTTCTAAGAGGAGCCTTGACTGCACAGTGAGGCCTCATCTCAGAACAAAACGGAAAAACAGAAAACAAAGTTGGATATTCAGGTATGAGAAGTGGTATGGGGACAGGGGTTTTCTTTCTTGACTGTTTAACGTTCTTTCTGGGCAAATGTTAGATGTTGCTTTTCAGAGGCCCTTTGTGGTGATCTTTCCTTCCTCCGAGGATGTCTTCCTCATAGCTTGCCTCCCAGGACAGATCCCTCCATTCTAGCTGCTGTTCAGCCTCTAGGAACTGGTGAGACCTGGAGTGTCCCTCTGGGGTTTGTCTATCCCTCAACACAACCCTAGGTGTAGATGAATTTTTTTTTTTTTTTGAGCTGAGGATCGAACCCAGGGCCTTGTGCTTGCTAGGCAAGTGCTCTACCACTGAGCTAAATCCCCAACCCCGAATTTCTAAATGGTCTTTTTAAATAAAAAAAACACAGAGCCACATATAGGGATGAAAGCCTAAGAGAGATCAGGGAAATAGGGAAAGCCACCAGCCAACCTTACCTCACCAACTCTGCAGCTTCCAAATGCCATGACTTCCTGTCTACCCATACCTATATGCCATGCTGTTCTGCCACCTGATTTGCTCTCTCTGTTCAGCTTCATCACTCCCTCTTCCTGCCCAGCTCTGCCACTTCCTTGTCTGTCAGTACAGACCTCCAGACCTCCAAGGTTAACTAGTGTTGGGAATTTAGGGCGTGTGCCACCACATCTGGCTCTGTTTCCAGTGTGGCCTTGAACACACAGAGATCCTGCCTGCCAGGTGGTAGGATTAAAGGCGTGTGCTAACATTACATGACTTCTGTGCTGTGGCTGGCTTTTTCCTCTGATCTCCAGGCAAGCTGTATTTATTAAAGCACAAATAAAATATCACCACATTTCAGCACAAATAAAATATCATCACACCTAGGGACAGGTCTGAGGCCTTCCTTCCTTTCTTAGACACGGCTCACACCTGGCTATACACTTGCACACCCTCTGTTGGAATGACCTTGGGAAATGTGACTATCCCTAGCCATGTCCCCTCGACCTCTTTTTATTCCATAGTCAGAGCCCGTGGTCAGCCGATTATTTACTCTCTAGATGTTCTAGAGGGGAACCAGCCTCGTGTGTTTTCTAAACTTCACAAGGAATGCATCATAGCGAGGTCCCGTGATGGATGAGCTGAAGCCCTTTTTCATAAACTTTCTATGGCAGCCCCACTGTCCTGTCTCTGCCACAGAGCACCAGAAACTCTGTCCACAAATGCATTTATCCTCAAACTCTGAGCCATTTCATCACCATGAGCAAGTAGTTCAAGAGTCAAAACTAGTGTCCCCTCATCTAAATCCTGCAGGATGTTTTGGTGCCTCATCTTGGCGTGTGAGTTCTGGTGTCTTTGCGCCCTAACAGATTTTCTATTTTAGTGTCTTGTTATATGTGCACACTGAACACAGAAACAGTGTCAAAGAGCTGGGCTGCTTTACTCTAAAAGCAATAACATTCTGAAAGCATCCAGACACGAGAACAATGGCCACAACAGGACTGTTTTTGCCTCCGAGGGTTTGCTGAGATAAAGGGGGGGGGGATGCTGTGAAGTTTCCCCCAGGGTCTTGGAATCAACACTCAACTGAAATCACCAAACTGTTTATCATCTTGTATAGAAGATGTGAAAGCTGTGAGATTGCTCTGGAGGACTGCCTTTTGCCTTGCTGCGCGCGCTCTCTCTCTCTGTCTCTCTCTCTCTCTCTGTCTCTGTCTCTCTCTGTCTCTGTCTCTGTCTCTGTCTCTCTCTCTCTCTCTCTCACACACACACACACACACAAATGCAATCACATGCTCTTTCGTAACCATGTCTATTGGAGGCTTGTACAGACATGGGTGGGACCCTCATAACTACAAGGACCTTATAGGGGTTGTTGAGTACCTAGAGCTTTTGTATTTGGTGCTGAGTTTGAACCCAGGGTCTTGGACATGCTAAACATGTACTGTATCACTGAGCTATAGCCCAGCCTGGTTATACAGAAATTCTGAAGCTCCTGCTAATTTGGTATTTCCAGTTCAAAGAGGAAATTTTACTCTTTAAGGCTAGATCCAGGGCAAAGAACTGGCCTGCTTGGCAAGTGTTTCTGAGAAGGGGGTATAGGCGAGCAGAAGTGATTGTAGCTGTCAGTTGGGGTTCCACCCCTCACAGCTGGCCCACTCCAAGTCACTTGCCTGTTCTTCTCGGGTACCAACTGCTTCCTGCTTCCGCCTGCCTGAGCATGAGCTCTGGTCCCTGAAGAGCTTGTCCCAGAAGTGACCCTGGGTGCAGGGCTCTCGGGAACCATTCTGAGGAGTGTGCCAAGCAAGTTATCAGAAGGTCTCACAGGAACTGACTCTCTTCCCCTCATGGAAACCTAATCCCTAACCCCTTTCTGGCTTGCCTCTATCAAAAGGCAAACACACAGGCTAGCAAGATGGCTCAGCTCCTAAGAGCACTGGCTGCTCTTCCAGAGGATCCAGGTGTAGCCCAGTGGGACCATACGTGTAAGCACCCACATGGCAGCTTACAACCATCTGTAACTCTACTCAGGGGATCCAATGTGCTCTTCCGGCCTCCCCAGGCACTGTACACACAGATGCACAGACATACATGCAGTCAAAACAT
>CABHPQ010163151.1:0-29365 GCA_902168405.1 Peromyscus aztecus | reverse complement strand
CCTTTTCCTGGAACTCACTTGGTAGCCCAGGCTGGCCTTGAACTCACAGAGATCCGCCTGGCTCTGCCTCCCCAGTGCTGGGATTAAGGCGTGCGCCACCACATTCTGCTCTGTGGAATATTCTTAGCACTTGTAATATCAGCAGTGGCTTTAGTTTTAGCTGGAGTCAACTATCTCATCGTCCCTCAGGTCCTCGGCTCACTTTCTCTTTTTTATATAGTCCAGGAACTAACTTAAGGAATGATGCTATTCACAGTGGGCAGGTCTTCCCATTTCAATGAACCTATCCAGATTATCCCTCATAAGTGTGCTCAGAGGCTGACCTACTAGGTGATTCTGGGTCTCATTAAGTTGACACTTGAGATTAACCAAGATGGGGATCATACCTCAAAATAAAACCCAGACCTGTGGTGCATCCCTTTAATCCCAGCACTCCGGGAGGCAGAGACAGGGGGGTCTCTGTGAGTTGGAGGCCAGCCTGGTCTACAGAGTGAGTTCCAGGACAGCTAGAACTGTTACACAGAAAAATTCTGGGAATCAAAGAAGAAGAGGAAAAAGAAGCATTTGTTTCTCAAAGGGAAAATTGATGCAAAGCTGAGCACGGCAGTGCATGCCTGTAATTCCAGAACCATGCAGAAGGCTTCAGGAGAATTGCTCTGATTTCAAGTCCAGCCTGGGTTAGAGTGAGACACTGTCCCTGAATGAATGAATGAATGAATGAATGAATAAACAATATAGAAACCCTCCAAAATGACCCAGCAATTCCATTCCATAGCTGCAGACCTGAAAGACAGGATAACCCGTGCCCTCACAAAACCTTTCTCCTCAGTGTTCGTGGCAGTGGTATTCATAGTAGCCCAAATGTCGATCAACTGTGTGAATGGAGAAACAAGATGAAGGACTTCAGGCTGATGTCCTTGATCACTTTCAATGGCTCTTATTAGTGACAAAGTGGTGGTTCACATCTCTCATGTGTAGGGAATCCAGGAAACCATGAGGGAGTGAAATTCTGACTAAATGGTATTTTGATGTGGATTCAGCTTGTAAAGGACCCAAGACCAATTACTGGTCTATGAGAAATGGGCAAAGCTGTCCCTTACACATATGGACCAGGCTCAGGAAGGATGGCAAAGCTTTCCTGAGGAGTATGAATGTGAGTGTGAGCAAAGACTAGCAACTGCAGGTCCCAGAATGTTTATGGCCCAAGACTATTCACCTACAGAGACTTCTTATTAATTATGAAAACTCGGCCTATAACTTAGGCTTGTTTCTAACTATCTCTTATAATTTAAACTAATCCATTTCTATTAATCTATGTGCTGCCATGTGGCTGGTGGCTGCTACCTCTTCTCCTGCATGTCTTGCTTGTTCTCCATCTGTTGATGTCTCCTTATGTGTCCACCTTCTTCTCAGCATCCTCTGTGCCAGGAAATCCCACCTAGCTAGTGGCCATTCAGCTCTTTATTAAACCAATCACAGTGATGTTACAGGGTAAAGGAATATTCCAGAACATGCCCTCAGATCCTCTCCCACCTCAACTTCAAACACTTCAAAGACCTACAGAATAATATGACTTTTAAAATGTTTTAATAACTTATACTTTTCTTGACATGAGATGTGTCTGCTCCTGGTGGCACCAATCTATTTCTAAAGAGGATGATGAGCACTGAAGACACTCCATATATAATTTGCTTTCTTTGTGGCACAAGCTGGCCTATAGGGCAAGAAACTGCCCTTGCCTCAACTGCTGACAGTATGCTGTCCAATCTGGACAAGCAGGACACAAAGAAAAGGGACTGCCAAACTTTACCAAGACAGAGTAGAACAGTCCTTAAATATTTCCTGCTTCTGAAAAAGGTCTGTAGGCCAAAGATGGATACCCCAACACTACAGAGGAATCTTGGGTGACTGTCCAGGCAGCCAGCTGTTTCTGTCATTTCTTACATTTTTTTGGAAGTCACTTGCTTATACTTCCCATTTGCTCAGGTAATACTATTTTCCTTCTCAGGTCTTTGATGGGGCTGAAGACTAGACAGTTACAGTTACAGTTCTCCTGAATCTTAGCTAAAGACATATTAGGTACAAAACTTGGGATTCTTCAGGAGAGGACACCCATTGGAGTAATCTCTATACATTTGCCAGTTACCTATGGTCTGGACATTTAGAGTGTATTTCTTACTTAATAATTGTTCTTGTTGTATGTAGTTTCATTTTTGTTAAAGTTGTTACCTTTCCTTTCTTCTGGATAATACTTGATAAAATTCTTTTTCTTTCTTTCTTTCTTTCTTTCTTTCTTTCTTTCTTTCTTTCTTTCTTTCTTTCTTTTTTTTTTTTTTTTTTGTTTTTCGAGACAGGGTTTCTCTGTAGCTTTGGTGCCTGTCCTGGAACTCACTCTGTAGACCATTCTGGCCTTGAACTCACAGAGATCCACCTTGCTCTGCCTCCTGAGTGCTGGGATTAAAAGCTTGCACTGCCTGGCTATACTTCTTATTGTATATAATTTTACTATGTTACAGTTGGAACCTTTCCTTCTTAATTAGACAAAAAGGGGGAAATGTTACAGGAATTCTGTCACTGATCTGCTAGCTAATTGAGAATTTGGGTCAAAGAGGCGGAGTTTTCTTTGGGAATGGTCAAGACCCAAATATAAGGCAGGATCAAGGGATGCACAGGCCTTTTTGAAACGAGGAACACACAGCAAGCATCACAGCAGAGCAGCTGGTGACCTGGTTCAGGTTCCCTATTCTATCTTGTGATAATTGTTCACAGATTGCTTGTTAATAAATGGTAAAGTAATCTTTTGACTTCCTTCATCAGAGGCCAATTGTAGGGAGCTGCGTGTAGCCACGCCTTAAAGGTGGCGCTGGTTACTGCCTTCACCATCCCGACGGCGAGAGCTCCCCGTGGTAAACAGTTTCAGGTGAGGCTGTAGTGGAATTTGTGGCTTGCTTATGCATGCTTGAGCCTATTGGGCAATGCTCACGTGGCGACCTGGGATTGGCTGCCCAGAGCCTATATTAAGGCCAGGAGAGGCTTTGCCCGGGGATCCTTCAGAAGGAGGGGATCTTTTAGAAGTCAGAAGACTGTTTAAAGGCCTGATTAAATTGCAAGAAGAGCTCGGTGTTGTGTCTTCCTTGCTGGACGAGGGGGGCGTGACAGCCAATGCCAGAGAGAATGAGAGAACCCCGGTTACAGAACCCCAGTTTTAGTAAGAGGCTTCCAGGAGCCAGCCCCAATATGATGTTAGCATGAAGACCATCCTTCCATCTTTCCCTGACCCTCAGCTTCTCTCCCTCCATTCCTCAAGACACTCACTCGTTCACCTCCAACTTGGTGCGGTTGGTAAAGTGGAGGCCAACTTCACCTCGCAACTTCTTGCTGACCTGAATGAAAAATGCAAGTGAACGTCACTGCTCCTTCACTCAGGGCCCTGTATGCACAGGTCACACGTGTTATCATCTAAAACCGCTTCTGACTGGTAGAATTCCTAGTAGGCAGGGCAGGAGGACATAAGGGAAACAACTCTATGGGTCTGCAGATTAACACAGAAAGCTTGGCTCTCCTGGACCCAGAGATCCCTAAATACATCTCCTAGCACAATCCAGGCACCCTCAGCCCCTTGGGCCGACTGCTGGATTTATTGCAGTGTGGCAGCAGGGCTCATCCCTGCTGACAGAGTGCTCTCAGTGGTCATGCTAACCTCCTGGCTGAGGCAGGACCCTTTCCTGTTGTAGGGCATGGTGCACAGGCCATCAATGGCTAGGCTCAGCTATGGGATGATAGGTACAGTCCCTCCTTTTGTAAAAGACAGGATTTTCCTGGGTGGTGATTGTGCAGGCCATTACTCCAGGCACTTGGGAGAAAGAGGCAGGTGGATCTCTTAGTTCCAGGCCAGTTCGATCTACACAGAGAAACCTGCTGGGAGCCATGTGACTTCTTCAGGGGACAAAGCCAGAGAATAGCATGAATAAATAACTTCTCCTGGGGGCAAGGCCCTGGAGAACCTGACCCATTTTGGCAAGGCCAATGCAGAGTTCGCTGCAAAGTTCTGGGCATGACCCCTGGAGCATGTGTGCTGCCTGCTCTCCTTGCTTTTTTTTATATGAGTAGTATTGCTGGCTGCCTCTAGTTTCACTTTCTCAGACTACAGATAAAATAGCTATTACAAAAGGAAAACTTCCCCCCTCTGATGACTCTCCTGTAGGTGAGCCAGAGGGGATGCTGTTAAAAACATACAGAGGACCTGGATTCAGCTCCTAAAGTCTCTGATGTTTCAAGTGTGACCATGAATTCAGGCTTCTTAAGAACAGGACGTTGCCTTTCCAACGCACCTGTGGCTAGCCCGAAAGAGTCGCAGTAGTTTATGACATCACAATTTTACAGAACTGTTATGGAGAGATTGATTTTAACCACAAGAGTCTAGGAGAAGGCCGGGCAGCGGTGGCGCACGCCTTTCATCCCAGCACTTGGGAGGCAGAGCCAGGTGGATCTCTGTGAGTTTGAGGCTAGCCTGGTCTACAGAGCGAGATCCAGAACAGGTATCAAAAACTACACAGAGGAACTCTGTCTCAACCTCCCCCCCCCCAAAAAAAAAGCAGAGTCCAGGAGAAATGTTAATAGATGATATCAGGAGTTAATGGGAACAGTCTGGGAACAGGGAAAGAAGCAGAATCATAGAAATCCACACTGCCCTCCTTTCTAATAGCTGTGCCAATAACTGTAGGAAGTTGAGAGGAAGGAGCTATGAGAACAAGAGATAAGCAGTGCCAACGATTAAGAGTAAGTTTCCAAGTTATGTTGCCTATAGGATCAATGGAAAAACCTGGAAGAGATAGACTAGTACAGAATGAAGAATGAAACGATTCAGCTTCGGCTGGTGAGTTGATTGTGAGAACTCAAGCCCTACCAGATGTAAATATTAACCACCTGAGACAAAACTCTCTTTCATCTTTCACTTGGCATGACACTGTAACCGCAAATGCTGCCAACTGGGCACATTGTTCTTTCTACCTGTATGTGTGCCTAGTTAGAAGACTTCCTTTGTCACCTGCAACACTGCTTATGCTTCTAACGTTAGAGCTAGGAATCAAATAGGTAGTGGTTACCGGTAGGCGACTTGGGGGATGGGAGGGGAATGAGGTAAAGGAACAAACTGGCAATTATTGTAACCATTATTCGCAACAAAAGGAAACAAATTTGATTGTAAAATTGTTCATGGAAACTATTGAAGCTGTATAAATAAAAATGGCCCAGGCTATCGGGGCTACTTGTTTGAAACAGGTGGTCATAGTTTCTTCGCTGGGTGGACTTCACACATCTGTCCTAGGTTGTTGGATCCGTTTGGAATTAGTCTTCCAGCAGGTGGTGCCCTGAGCATGCCTGAAAGAACCGTAATATCAAACGTTTGTGGTGTGAAAAAAAAAAACAAAAACGGTTTCTACCCAAGGGACCCACTGGCAGTGAGAGCAGTTGTGGAAGGGTAGATAACCCAAGGACTCGTGAGGGGCGCGTGAGAAAAGTGGGACAGACTGAATCAAAGGACCGGGTCCTTTATGGAAACATGATCAAACATTCCCTTAAAGGGAGAGGTATAATAAAACTAACTTCTAGCTAGGTTATGAAATTTCTACAATTTGTGCAGACAGTCAGCCCTAAGTTTCCAGACCTGAGAATTTCAGATGTAGAAACATGTGCACAAGAAGAGACAGATATTAAAAACTGGTATACAGCGAATGGAAGAAAGGACATGCCTCCTGTAGCGTTTTCTAGTTGGTGATAAGGAGTCCATGTGTGCTCAGGAATCCTTTCCTCCCCCTCCTCATGAGGGAACTTCTTCACTGTTACCTTATTCAGGATCTAAGAAAGAGGCAACAGAGTATTGTAGTCCTGATTGGCCTCCCCTGCAACACCAGACTGTAAATCACTGCACACCACCCCCTGATAAACATAAGAAGGGGTCAACGGGATTTGTTGCTGCCATAGTCAGACCCACCAGCAAGGTGAATCATTAGGGAAAGAAAAGAAAGAGTTCGCTTGGAAAATGCTCACAGCCATGAAAAAACAGTTTGGAGGCTGCACAACCCACACTGACAAGGCAAGCCTTGCTGACAGTGTCTGCGCTGCCACGCCAGGCCCGGGCACTAAACTGGAAATTCCGAAGGTAATTCCCCCACCCTTACTTTAATCCCAGCCTTCAGGATCATTCTACTTACTCATCTCTCCAGCCGTTTTCTCCCTTTCCTGCTCTGAGTACTTGTCTCTCCCCTCCCTCTGGGGAAGTGTCATTATGGAGCTCCCTGTTTGAAAAGCCATACGGGTATGCCAGGAAGCTTCCTCTAGCCCTATTGGCCCCCCCTACACATGGAGAGGAACGCCTCTCCTCTGTGATTTGGGACATTTCTGCACCTCTGCCTTCTCCAATTCCCATTTGACCCTGAAGCCACCAACATATTGTAAACTGTTAAGGATAGTTTAAAAATATAAATTATGGTTAGTCACCTTGTAAATGATCAAATTATTTTTTTAAAAATCTATTCATTTTTTATTTTATGTGCATTGGTGTTTTGCCTGCATGTGTGTGTCCGATCTTGGAATTACAGACAGTTGTGAGCTGCCTGCGGTTGCTAGGAATTAAACCCTGGTCTTCTGGAAGAGCAGTCAGTACTCTTAACCGCTAAGCCATCTCTCCAGCCCCTCAAATTCTTTAATATGTTCAGAACTGTACTTGTAGTCATGCTATGTGGTAATGTAATTAATTTCTTACTTAACTCACCGGCATTTAAAATGTTTAAGCTTCCCATAATGGAAAGAATGGCCCCCAAATTTCTCAGCTTTCTTTCTATGTAAAAATCAGGCCACAGACCTTGCTTTCTTAAGACTATTACCCACTCTAAAAACAATTTCTCTTGCTACCAAATTCCAAATAAGAAATTAACTCACCAAACAGGTTTCAAAGTAACTTTTTAATTATTCCTTTATTTAAAAGAATCTGCTTTACAATGATCGCCTGAGCAGTCAACCGCCTTTGTCTCCTGATGAGTGACTGGATAAAAAAGGGTTCTTACAGACTTCAGGAAATCAACTCGGATCCACCTCTCAGGTCAAAATGGACTCCAGATAAGTACTGCCAATCAACAGTCTGTTTCCCCATCTGCCTATTCCTGGGGGGGTAAGATCTCTTCCCTTTTTCCCTGCTTTTGGGACACCCCTATCCCAGCTGCCAGGACCATGGACCTGAAAGCCTCAAATGTAGATCTAAGAAAAAAATTTTCTCTAAAATTTCTTAACTTCATTTTTTGCACCTTCTTTGTGGGTCACATTCGTGCACATTCCCAACTTCCTGGTCCCGTCCATGAGGGCAATGCCCAGGCTAATTGGCTTACACACTTGACTCTCTGTTCGATACAGGAAGCCACAAAGGATCATGCATTACATCATCAAAATGCCACAGCTCTCCATTTACAATTTCATATTCCCTGTGAAACGGCACACTCAACTGAGATTCCCTATAATCCTCAGGGACAGACCATTGGGCAACGCTTTCATCGAGTACTAAAATCTCAATTTCACAAGCTTCAACAGGGAGAATATAAATATCCCTCCCTTTCACATTTTAAATCATGCTGTCTTAATTATCTTAATTTAGACTCAGAGGGCATTTCTGCTTCCCAGAGACATTCTGACTACCAAATACAGAAGAAACCTATGGTTAGATGGAAAGATCTGTTAACAAGAAAATGGAAGGGACGAGATGTCCTTTTGACTTCCGGAAGAGTGTATGCTTGTATCTTTCCACAGGATGCTGATGCCCCACTCTGGGTTCCAGACCTTTTGATTTGGCCATATGTCAGGCTTTCCAATTCCACCTCTGCCCCTGTTGTACTGAAGGCGTCACAGACCTCCGCTGCAGTCCCAACTAAGCCCTCCTCCTCAGCTACTGCCATTGCTCATGGGGGAGGGCGTGGATGATCGTGATTCACCTGAAGCTGCCCATCCACTTCTCTCTCTGCATTCACAACTTAGTTTACAGTCGATGCGACGTGCCAAGGCAACCCAGAAGGTTTCTTTGCCAACTTGGAAGGTGCTGACATCGCATGCTGAAGATACAGTCAGTGATCGAGGAGTAGATATAATCCCTTCCTCGCTTTTTCTGGCTACGATGCCTTGTTTACTGTCTAGGTATTGTTTTCTATTGTACTTTCATGCAAGGCTCAGGAGCAGTGTTGGACCTATGTCCCCAAGTCGCCACCTTGTTCCATCCTGCAACTTGGGAATATGAGGAAGTTAAGGTTGTGGTGAATGACTTCAAGTTAATGGGGGGTGACCAAGACGCCTTTGCACATCATAGGGTTTCTGATATTTTAAACTGTATGGGTTATGGAACAGAATGCCTATTTGTTTCTCCTCTGTGGGAATTTCTCCTCCCTCGGGATGCATTCATCTTTGTTTTAGGACTTTGTTAGCCCATTCTCCTGGGGGGGAGGGGTAGATCTAGGGACAGTCATCATTTTTGGACATTGGGCTTTGTATCTGTAGCAGATAGGCTTCCTCTAACAGCTTTGGCTACCTATCACAGGGATCCACAGTGGTTGCCCTGTGTGTTCCCTGATAAAGGAGTCATTTACACTGTTAAGGGCACAAATGATAAGACTTATGATTGGTCAGTTTCCAGTCCAGGCATTGATTATAGAAACTATTTTATTTTGCATCCCTCTTTTTCTTGGTCTGATGGCTTTATTTTAAGACCAGCTCCTGTGGATCATTGGTTTTCCCCAGGATGGGTCATTCCCATGTTTTTGTCTAAACCCTCCCACCGCTTCATTCTTCAAAGACATTTATATAAACTCTTTGCAGCTACTAATTATACTGTTATTACAAGACCTTTACAAACGTCCCCTGTTTATTCTGGCTTACAAGCCTGTGTTACTGCACCTTTTGCAATACTTGTTAAAAGTTTTCTTGGTTCACTTTCAATTTCAATTTTTTTTGCCTGCTTTTTTACTAATTATGTCAATCTAATCATGTCTCCAGGTTCTCTTCTGGTTGTCCGTCAACCTCCTTATATTCTTCTCCTTGTTAACCTTTCTTGACCTTGGTATGATGACCTGGACATTTATGCTATGGAACTATTGCTTTCTTGTCCTAAATGCTTCAGCCCTAAATTGCAGCCCCGATTTTGGGTATTACTGCTTTAATTTCTATCACTGGAACGATGACTGCCTCTACTACGGCCCTTGTACAAGTACATACAGCTGATCATATGAACACATTGTCTAAAAATGTTTCTGTTGCTTTTTTACTCAAGAATCTGTTGATAAGGGCCTTGTTGATAGGATCAATGCATTGGAGGAGGCTGTCTTATACACAGGCATACAGATTCAGAATATTAAGGTTGGTCTCATTGCAGCTTGTCAAATTATAAATGGATCTGTGTTACATCATTGTCTTACAATGGTTCTGATTATCCACGGGGACAAATTCAGGCTCATATTAGGGGTATATGGAATAGTTCTAATGTAGATATGAATATTCATTCTCTCCATGAACAAATTGCAACTATTTCTCATGCACACCTTCAGATGTCCTCCGCTGAAAAGGTTACATCTCATTTTTAAAATTCAGTTTTACCTCTTTTGTGACCACAAAAGAACTTTTGGACACTTGTCATTCATTTGGCTATTGCTATTGTCTTATTTTTAGTTTTAATTATCCTCTTTCCACTCCTCTGCAGACAATTAAGACTTGCCCTTCACATGGTTCTCCATGATGCTCGCAAGCTCCAATTAAAAAACAAAAAAAGAGGAGATGTCGGTAGCCACGTCCCAGGTCACTGGACCCATTTGGAGCAAGGCTCCCTGTAGAAACTCTGTGTTGGAAAACCAAATCTAAAAAAAGGAAAGAAAGAAAGAAAAGAGAGTACCAATAGTCAACCAAGATTTCATTCTTTATGTAAAAATTAACAAGCACCTCTATCTCATTAGCATAGTCTTTAATGAATGATAAAATTGCTTGTTACCAAAGAATTATTTTCAAAGTGTTTTTTTTAACATGTATTATTATTATTGGGGTGTGTGTGTGTGTGTGTGTGTGTGTGCTTGTGTGTGTGTGCTTGTGTGTGTGAACAGAGGTCAGAGAACAACTTTAGGAATCAGTTGTCTCCTTCCACTTCATGAATCCCCAGGAGCAAACTCAGGTTGTCAGACTTAGCAGCAGGGTGAATGCTTAACCCCTTCAATGGAGAGCAGTCTCTCTGGCCACCTCAACTTTGTTTTAAAGGAAGAAGCTTTTTTTCTTTTGATACGGAGTCTGGTGGATCCCAGAACGGCCTGCCACTGACTGTGTAGCTGAAGATGACCTTGAGCTTCCAGTCCTCCTGACTCTGTCCCAAGTGCTGGATGACAGGTGTGACTCAGCATACCCAGCTACAGCAAACTTCTTCAGGACTTAGCAACAAGTGTTTGAGTTGTACGCCTATTTCTATATACCGATGTGATTGGAGTCTCAGAAAAACTTCTCTAATCAAAAGTGGTGGCCAATGGGAAAAGCTGAGAAGCCTGTGCTTGCCAAGACAGCCCTTGAGCTATAGTTGCCGAACCCCAATTTTTTACTTACTTGGGCATTTTTGTTGTTGTTGACTTAAGATGGGGTCTCATGTAGCTCTTGAGTCTCCTGCTTCTTATCCTGAATGCTGGGTTACAGGTGTGCCCCACCACATTCGGTTTATGTGAGGTGGAGAAACCCAGACCTTCATGTATTAGGCAAGTGCTCTAACAATTGAGCTACACTCCCAAGCCCTCTTTTGACATTTGGAACAGAGTCTTGCTGTATAAGCCTGGTTGGCCAGGGGAGGGGTGCCAGCCTTCAGCCTTCGCGTGTGCCCACACCTTATCTCATGGGGACTTACCACCTACTTCCAGGGGGCAAGGGTAGGTGCAAAATTATCAGCACGGGTACAGAGGGCCCCCAACTCTGAAGAAGCCTCTTGCACCAGCCTGCACAATCCCGAACCACCTCTGCTCACTCTGCTCCATGGCTGTGGCCACCACCAGCTATTAAAGCTGTGGGCGCCTCTGCACAAGCTAGAGCTACAGACTGCTGGGCTCACTATCCTCTCTTTTCCTTTACCTTCCGCCACCTCTACCAAATTGTGACAACTGAATCCTGCCTTAGCCTATGCGGTGCAGGGTCACCTTGCTGTGGCTACCTTCTAATTATTATTTTCTTCTTCGTTTTGGAAGTATGATCTCATACTGTAGCCCAGGCTGGACTGGAACTCACTATGTAGTCCAGGCTAGCCTCCAGCATGAAGCAATCTTCTCAAACATGAGCCAATGACACTGAGCAAGGTCACCTATTTCAGTGTACAGCTCTGAAGGCTTTGACAGTGGCATACAGTCTCGAGTCACCCTCACAGTCAAGATACAGTCCCGTCACCCAACACAGCTCTTCATGATCTCCTCTCCCAGAGGCTCTTGGCAACCAATGATACATCTTCTGGTGCTGGAGTGTTATGGGGTACACACACCAGAGAAGACTGCTCAGACATGAGTTTAAGCCAAAAGAATCTCTATTTCAGCCAATAGGTTTCTATTAGCTGGCCAGTGACTACACTGGGTATTTGAGATCCTAGTGTAGCACTGAGCCTTTCTCATGGTGAGCTTTTAAGCACAAAAACTATATTCTGGGTTGACATACTTCCATTAACAAGAACAGTTATCCAGAAACGGAATTACAGAAGACAAAAAGGAAGGTGAATACAGTTAGAAACATCCCCAGAATTATGGACCTTGGTGGATTAGGTCTTTGTTTTCATTTTGGAAGGTGGTACAGTTTCCGGCTGAGTTTAGTGGCCCGAATGGTATTTCCATCATGGAGTCAGTTGTGCTAAGGTCTGAGGGCCTACCTTATAGGAGGCATCCAGAGAGGGCACTGGACCCTCTGGAAGTGTGGTTACAGAGGGTTGTGAGCTGCCATGTGTGTGCTGGAAATCACACCAGGGTCCTCTGGAAGAGCAGCCGGTGCTTTTAACTGCTGAGCCATCTTTCTAGCCCTTGGTGTTTTCTGTCCGTCTAGAGTTCTCTTCACAGCAGGGTCATGCATGCAGAATCATGATGTGGGGCCCCGAGGCTGGCTTCTTTCACCCACTGAGATTAATCTGTTCCTGTGAGCTCACAGCTTAGTGCTCTGCCCACTCTACCCTGAGGGACAATTGGGTTCTTTCTGTATTCTGCCACTTCTAAATGGACAACCCTAAAGTATCCTTTAGGGCTGGAGATGAGGCTCAGTTGGTAGAGTGTTCCATGACCATACAATCCTGGTGAGACTGCTCACACCTGTCATTACTGCACTTAGTAGGTCAGAAGTTCAAGGATGTCCTCAACTAAATAAAGAGTTGAAACCAACCCGAGACACAGGAGGTTCTTTCAAATACATATATTTGTGTCTGTGTATGTATGTATGTATATTTAAAAACCATATAGGCTTTTGTGTGAATAAACATTTCATATCATTGACTAAAAAAACAAACAAACAAACAAAAAAAACCAGAAGAATAAATTGCTGAATCACTGTGACTAACCTTTGGTAAACACTTAGGTGAAAGATTGGTAGGAGGTACCAGTTCCGACCTTTGCAGGACCTATCACGTGACAGATGAGTTTACAACCGACCTATGCCCTCAATTCATTTATAAAGCTATTTGTTTTAGTTTCTAAGACAAAGTCTTTGGTGGCCAAGGTGGACTTTGAGTTCTTAATCTTTCTGTCTCCACCCCTCTTTCCAGTTACAAGGGTTACAAGCCCCATACCACACATCTGGTTTTATTTATTTTTTACTCAATTCATTAAAAAAAAAAGAAAAAGAAAACAAAAACTTGTGGTAATCTTCCTGTCTCAGCCTGCAGAGTGCTGGGATTAAGGACATGAGGTCACCCACTCCCAAACTCCTAGGAGGGAACAGAGACACAGAGTGGCTCAGGAGTGAGGCATAAAGAACAGGGACGGGTGCCAGCCATCAGCCTTCGGGTTCGCCTGCACCTTAGCTCATGGGGACCTACCACCTACTTCAAGGGGGTGAGGGTGGGTGCAAGATTCTTAGAGCAGGTACAGAGGGCCCCCAACTCTGAAGAAGTAGCATGCACAGACCTGCACGATCCCGCCCCACCTCTGCTCGCTCCGCCCCATGGGCGTGGTAACCACCAGCTATTAAAGCGGTCAGCGCCTCTGCACAGGATACAGCTGCAGACTGCTGGGATCTACCTTCCTCTCTTATCCTTCGCCTTCCGTCACATCTACCAAAGCCATCATGTCTCAGGCTCGGCCCGCCACTGTGCTGGGTGCCATGGAGATGGGGCGCCGCATGGACCCGACCTCCAGCGCCGCTTCGGTGCGCGCCTTCCTGCAGCGCGGCCACACTGAGATAGACACCGCCTTCGTGTATGCAGAAGGCCAGTCCGAGACTATCCTGGGCGGTCTGGGGCTTGGGCTGGGCCTCAGCGACTGCAAAGGTAACCTTCGCACCCGCCATCCCCCTGGCCCAGCACAGCTTCATTGGGCTCCTGGAGCTCTGGTCTTCCCTTGTCCAGCCAAGAGCCCTGAGAACTGCAACTCTTCAGGCGTGCAACCCTTTAGGCATGTCTAGCTTTCAACTTGACAGTCTCCTTCCACACTTCTTCTGAAAAATTAGCCTAGGCTCCTCCTCACACGATGTGCCTTGCTCTGGTCCAGCCTGGACCCATGTGGCTAGCCGGTCTTTGGGCTCCAGGCTGCTGCCAGCTGGTGCCCCAGAAGCACCTGATCTAAGGACTCCTGTCTTTGTGGCACTGCTCAGCACCTTCCCAGACAGAAACCTCCTTCCTTCTTCCTTTGCTAATGGCCCTGGATCCTGTAGAACATGAGTCTGTTGGTTAAGAGGTCTCCTGCTCCATCAGGGTGGCAGCCATAGGAACCAGCGTGGCCACACAAAGGGAACAGGGGCCTGGAGCCATGCAGCTGACTTGATCCCCTGCCTCAGCCTCTCAAGTGGTGGCACTGCACTCTCTGGGCTGCTGCTATGCTGTACAGAACTTGTCCTCTCCCACTGGACCCTCACAGCTCCCATAAGCGGTTTGGCTCCTGGATGCAGAGCACGGTGGGATCCAGAACAGAAGCAGACCTGTTCACTCAGTGCCTTGCTGCTTCCAGATCTTCCGCCTACCTCCCGGTGAAAGCGATGAGTTGTTGTTTTTGTATTTTGTGATAGGATCTCTCTATGCAGCCCAGGTGAGCCTAGGATCTTCGTGCAGTCCAGGCTAGGGTACTCCTGCCACAACTTCTAGAGTCCTGGCATTACACAATTACACACATTACACATTATCACCACAGGAGTCTGGATCTGACTTCTGATTGATGTTTCTTTTTGAGCCCTCCCTCCTTCCCCTGCTTGAGTTCAGGGCTGTTTGGGCCAGAGCCACAGCTCAGATCTGAAGCTGATGTTCCATCAGCAAGGTCAAGTAATGTGGTAGAATGGAAAAGTCCCAGTTGTGTGATTCCTCAGTGTCAAGGGCTCCACTGATTGCCTTTGGGCTGCTGAAGTGACTTTTCAGGTGTGGAAAGTTCCTTTTGCCCGCCCATTCATCCATCCATCCATCCATCCATCCATCCATCCATCCATCCATCCATTCACCCATCATCCCATCCATCTGTCCACACATCCATCCATCCGTCTGTCTGTCTGTCCATTCACCCACCCATCCATTCACCCACTCATCCGTCCATCATCATATCCATCCATCCATCCATCTATCTATCCATCTTCCACCCATCAATCCATACACTCAATCCCATCCATCCATCCTTCCATCATCTAACCAGTCAACTGGGCACTCAGTGGGGGAAAGGAGAAAAGCAGGAACTCTCTCAGATAGTCCGGTACTGGCCTGTTTTCCTGAGAGGTGTCTGTAGCTGGCCCTGACTTCCCTTCTCACAGGCCCTCAGCAAAGCCTCTCCTGTCTCTATCCCCAGTTCCATCTGCACCTTCCTCACACTGTGATCAGACCTGCCCATCACCCTTGCCTCATTCAGGGCCACCTTTCAAAACATCGTAAGATGACCACAGAGATCTAGACTTGAAATCATTCAGAGACCTCCCACAACCCCAGGTCTAAACTCAAGACTCCAAATGGGGTGCTATCAGGGCTGCTTTGCTTGCAGTCTGTCTTTTCTCTTCCTGTGCCTCTCACCCCAGATCTGGTGCTCTGGGACCTGGACTGGCAGGTACGGCTCTCACTCAGGGCTGTCCTGCTCATGGTTGTTAAAGCCCACCTCCCTGGGAACAAGTACCTCATGGTTCCGTCTGCTAGCTTCTCACTTGCCCTAGACACTCAGAGGAGATTCTCAGGGTTCTTCGTGATCCCCAGGCTAGCCCCTGCCTCCCTGCTCTGCTCCACTGTGGAACCACAAGCTCTTCCCTGCCTCACTACTCAACATTGGCTCTACCCTGCAAAAGCCACAAAGGCAGGATCCTCTGCCTCTACCAGGCTTGGCTCATCCAGGAGCCCATTAGGTAAAGTCACAGTGAAGTAATGGTCATGTTGAGGACATCAAACACTCTTAATGTCCGATGTAGGTTAAATCTGTCAACTTTGACTCTGTGTGAGCCGTTATCACTCTCTTTGTCATTTACTGCAGGCAGCATTGAGGAGCAGTCAATGGGTCAAGGCCACAGCTACCAATGGCACAGTTGCAATTTGAACCCAGTTGTATCTCTGCCTTGGTCTTCTGTACTTTTCTTATTTCTCTCTTCCCCTCCCCCTCATTCTCTTGCTCCTTTCCCTTCTCTTGGTTTCTGATATAGGGTTTCATACAGGCCTAGATTTGTACTTTTTTTTTTTTTTTTTTAAAGATTTATTTATTATATATACAGTATTCTGTCTGCATGTGTCCTTGCAGGCCAGAAGAGGGCACCAGATCTCATTACAGGTGGTTTTGAGCCACCATGTGGTTGCTGGGAATTGAACTCAGGACCTCTGGAAGAGCAGTCAGTGCTCTTAACCGCTGAGCCATCTCTCCAGCCCCTAGATTTGTACTTTGTAGGCAAGGATGACCTTGACCTCCTGATTCCTTCCTCTATCTCTCTAGGCTTGAGATCAGGGGCATAGAGCATCCTGTCCTGCCCAGCTCTGTTCCTTAACTGTTACAATAGATACTCGGTTTGGTAAAGTGGCTTGAAATTGCATTTTTCTCCCTTGACAGTGAAAATTGCCACCAAGGCTTGTCCAATGTTTGGGAGGACACTGAAGCCTGATGATGTCCGGTTCCAGCTGGAGACGTCACTGAAGAGGCTGCAGTGTCCCCGGGTGGACCTCTTCTATTTACACATGCCAGACCACAGCACCCCAATAGAGGAGACGCTGCAGACCTGCCACCAGCTGCATCAGGAGGTGAGGGTGGTCCCTGAGCTTGGGGAGATGCCCTCTGACCTTTTCAACTTGACTCTGCCAGGAGAGTGAGTGCTGGGAACACTCAGCAGAGGCAGACACAGACCTCACTCCAGGCTCCCCACCCAGTCAGTCTCCCCTTCTTTGTCTCCTGGCCCGAGCTGGGTTGTGATGGAGTCTCTCCTCTACAGGGCAAATTTGTGGAGCTTGGCCTGTCCAACTATGCCTCCTGGGAAGTGGCTGAGATCTGTACCCTCTGCAAGAAAAATGGCTGGATCATGCCAACTGTGTACCAGGTGAGAGGAAACTGGTGTGCCAGGACCATCCAGACTTTGGGGTCTAAGGCTCCACTGATCCTTTATCTTAGAGCATCACCATGACACCTGTCACCAGCACTAGGTGAATGCCCTAGTTGTCAAGGTCTAGGATGGTTAAGGACTAAACTGAGGGACTTAGAAGGTACCTTTGGGGTCCCTTGACATGTCCCCCTCTCTATCTCCGTGCAGGGCATGTACAACGCCACCACCAGGCAGGTGGAGAAGGAGCTCCTCCCCTGCCTCAGACACTTTGGATTGAGGTTCTATGCCTTCAACCCTTTGGCTGGTATGAGCTGCCATGGGATGGGCCTGTGGATGGATGGGTGGATGTAGCTAGAGTTTTCCTGCCTGGCCCACAGTCAGGACAAATCTCTCTCACCTGCCAGTCCCACAGCTGCTCAGACCCAACCAAGTAAGCACACAGAGACTTATATTGCTTACAAACTGTATGGCCGTGGCAAGCTTCTTGCTAACTGTTCTTATATCTTAAATTAATCCATTTCTATAAATCTATACCTTGCCACTTGGCTCGTGGCTTACCGGCGTCTTCACATGCTGCTTGTCATGGCGGCGGCTGGCAGTGTCTCCCTCACTCAGCTTCCTGTTCTCTTAATTCTCCTCTCTGTTAGTCCCGCCTATACTTCCTGCCTGGCCACTGGCCAATCATTGTTTTATTTATTGACCAATCAGAGCATTTGACATACAGACCATCCCACAGCAGGTGGACATGCCTGTTCTGTGTTTGCCTATTGATGTTCTGGTGGATGCCCAGTCGGGCACAAGGAAGCTGGGAGCTTAGAGAAGGGGTGTCTGGGTCCCCTCCTTCCAGTTTCCCTCCTGTTCTCCAGATCCTCTTGGGACTGACCTGGCTATCTGTGGGAGGAGTCTGGGCCAGGTTCTGACTGCTTCTTCCTGCAGGGGGCCTGCTGACTGGCAGATACAAATATGAGGACAAGGAAGGACAGCAGCCTGAGAGCCGCTTCTTTGGGAATCAGTTTTCTCAGATGTACATGAACCGGTGAGCTGTGTTTGGGGCTGTGTCTCGTGAGGAAGTGCCATAGGTTTCCTTAATTGAGGGAGGATCCTTGAGGTTGCTTTCTTGGGGACCAATCCTTCTGTGATATTCAGACCCAAGACTGGATGTTAGCTGTCCTGGGCATCTGAGGGATGTTCCTGGATCCTAGTATGGATCCCTTGCTGTCTGTAGTTTTGTTACCCTGTGTGCCATTCTTGGGAAAAGCTCTTCCACTGCCAACAGTGAGAGGACAACCCCAGATGGACTTGGGGGAGCCTGGAGCTTGGTGCTGACCCAGTGAGTCTAAGTCCTGTGACATCTTGGGAGTGAAATTGTCATCATTGTCTCAAGTGGTCATAGGTGGACAGTGTTGGGAGCAACCTCCTTCTCTCTCTTCTCCTTTTTGTTTTCTGTTTGTTTGTTTTTAGTTTGAGTCAGCATCTTGTGTACCTTGGTCTGGCCTCAGACTTTCTGTGTAGCTCAGGATGATCCTCTTGCTTCCACACTGAAAGAGCTGGCATTTTGTTTTTGTTTTGTTTTGTTTTTTTTCACCAAGACAGGTTTTCTTTGTGTAGTACTGGCTGTCTGGAAATCACCCTTTAGACCAGGCTGGCCTTGATCTCATAGACTGCCTGCCTCTGCCTCCTGAGTGCTAGGATTATAGGTGTGTGCCACCACCACCTGGCCAAAGAGCAAAGACAGTAGGATTACTACTGTCTGTCACCACACTCTGCTTCAAATGTTAATTCTCTAAATATTTGGTGTGACTGGGAAAGCTGTGGCAGGATTACAAGTGCAAGGCCTGCCTCTAGCTTGGGGATGGAATGCTCAAAGCCCTAGATTTAATTCCCAACACTAGGAAAAGAGAATCCAATTGAAAAATTATCAACTATTCAGTCTTCTTTTTTTCTAGGGACAATTTTTCCTATTTATTTATTTATTTATTTACTTTTTATTACTAAGAGACTTTCTATTCACTTTACATACCAACCACAGATTCCCCTCTCCTCCCGCCTCCTGCTCCCCAGCCTTCACCCTCAACTCACCACTCATTCCCACCTCCTCCGAGGCAAGGTGTTCCATAGGGAGTCAGCAGAGCCTGGTACATTCAGCTGAGGCAGGTCCAAGCCCTTCCTCCTTGTACCAAGGCTGCCAAAGTGTCCCTCCATAGGCACTAGGCTCCAAAAAGCCATCTCTTGAACCAGGGAGGGGTCCTGATCCCACTGCCTGGGGCCCAATAAACAGTTCAAGTTAAACAATTGTCTCATCCATCCAGAGGGCCTAGTCTACATCTGTCAGAATGGCTAAGATCAAAACACTGATGACAGCTTATGTTGGAGAGAATGTGGAGCAAGGGGAACACTACTTGTACAGCCACCTAGTGACAATTTTTTTCTTTGAGGTATAGTTTCACTACCTCAGGCTAGAAAACAACCTGTGATGTTCCTGCCTTGGTCTCCTGAGATGTGGGATTTGATGTGTGTGTCACCAGGGCCAGCCACTGTGTGAAACTCTTACACTCCCTTCCCCTCTGGCATCTTAGCTGTCATGTCTGCAAGGTTCATTGCAGACCATAGACTGATACAGTTGCTGTTTGAATCCTCTGTCTGGGAAGGAAAGGCCCAGCAAGCAAGCTTTCTGCAGGAGGCTCCGATACTGGTTTTGTTGAAAAGTCCGGAGGCAGAGGCGAAAGCAGTGAACAGTCTGTGTTGGCCTTCCTGTGTACCCTGCTTGATTCAAACCTTGTGTAGTGGGAGCCTGCTGCCCACTGGTAGAGTACTTGTTGAGTGTGCAGGACACCTTGCATTTGATGCTCAGCACCTCAGAACAAAATAACCAAAAAGAACCTGTACCTGCCGCCTTTCCTGCTAACAGACTGTGATCCTTCTGCCCATAGTAGGAACCATTGCCTCCAACCGTGAGTGGTTCTGAAGTCATTTTCACACACTGTCAGAGCCCAGGGCTCTCCTCTGAAGAACCATGTCCTGGTGGCCTTCACCATGGTCAATGCAGCCCAATCGGCTCTTCCCCTGAAGAAGTCACTGTGACAGGCTGCAGGGAGAGTGTTCCCTCCCTCTGTAAGTAGGCCAGTGAGTTCAGGGAAGGGAGGTGCCTCAGCCAAGACCACAGAGGCCAGCCTGGTGCCCAGGACTTTACCCAGGCTTTTCTGTGACTCAGCGCTCACAAGTGGTGCTGGTGGCAGCTGAGAGTCCTCATTGAGGGAGCTGTATTGTAATGTTTGGTGAGCACATAAAGTACCAGATTCTTGTCCTCTGTGTCCATCCCTGACCTGGCAAGAGGCCTGGAGACTTGTGTGTTCTGATGCTGAAGGGGCAGGGCTCTGCCTGAGGATACGGACTGCCCCAAGACACTGACTTCCACGTCTCTCCCCGACCCATTCAGCTACTGGAAGGAGGAACACTTCAAGGGCCTCGCCCTGGTGGAGAAGGCTCTGAAGTCCACCTATGGCAGCAGCACCCCTAGCCTGACCTCGGCCACCTTTCGATGGATATACCATCACTCACAGCTCAAGGTAGCCCAGCAGGTCCTGGCTGCTCAGCCTCTGCTGTGAAGTGGGATGGGGGAAAGGGGGGGGCATGGAAGTGGTAGTGGGCTCCTGCTGAGGCTACACCTTCTCTGGCCCAGCTTCTCCCAGGGCGGTGACCCATGTTGATGCTACCTTACCTCACTGTTACAATGGCTGTGTGAAGTCTAATTATCTTGATTTTTTCCCCTTAAGATCTAGTTATTTTTATTTTGTCTGTATGAGTGTTTTGCCTGATGGGCACCTGTAGGGAGCTGCGTGTAGCCATGCCTTAAAGGTGGCGCTGGTTACCGCCTTCCACCATCCCGATGGCGAGCGCTTCCCGTGGTAAACAGCACCAGGTGAGGCTGTAGCGGAATTTGTGGTTTGCTTATGCATGCTTGAGCCTATTGGGCAATGCCCATGTGGCGACCTGGGGTTGGCTGCCCAGAGCCTATTTAAGGCCGGGAGAGGCTTTCCCGGGGGGATTCTTCAGAAGTCAGAATATTGTTCAAAGGCCTGAATAAACTGCAAGAAGAAGAGCTCGGTGTTGTGTCTTCCTTGCTGGTCGAGGTGGACGCGACAACTGGTGGCCTGTAAGGGGAAAGCCTCTCCCAGCCTTAAATAGGCTCTGGGCAGCCAACCCCAGGTCGCCACGTGGGCATTGCCCAATAGGCTCAAGCATGCATAAGCAAACCACAAATTCCGCTACAGCCTCACCTGGAGCTGTTTACCACGGGGAGCGCTCGCCAGCGCCACCTTTAAGGCGTGGCTACACGCAGCTCCCTACAGGCACCTTGTTCACATAGTGCCCTCAGAAGCCAGGAGAGGGTGGCACATCCCCTGGAACTGTAGTTACAGGTGGTTGTGAGCTAGCACCATCAGGGTGCTGGAAACTGAATCCAGGTCCTTTTCAAGAGCAGAAACTGCTTCTAACAGTTAAGCCATCCCTCTAGGTCTAATGATCTCAATTTTCATCTGGAGAAATTGGTTCAGACAGGCTGGTTTAAAGTCCCACAGCTCCATGTTGTAGGAAGTAAGCATAGATTTGATTCTGAAAAGTACATTAAAAAATTATTTAATTCATCGCTTCCGTCACTCCCTGGAGAGAGAAATCAATTCTGTGTCCCTGTGAGTGTGTTCCTCTCTGCCTACAGTCCCCACCTCCTCTCCCTAACTCCTTTCTCCAGTGTGGGCATACTGGGGTATTGTGCCTCTTTAGTACCTGGTAAACCTCAGGCCTGAAGCTTAGTGTTTCCCAACCTGTCCTGTGGGGTAGAGGAGCCTGGAGGACACTGGCTGTGTGAAGGCAGTGGTTATTTCTCCCAGAAGTAATACTTAAGTGAAATCTTAGCAATCTCACATCTTAGCAAGCCATAGGCAGGAAGGGGTGGGTGATGGGAGCCATGGGCTGGCAGATGTGTGCTGGAAACTGTATCTCCCTTGCAGGGCACCCATGGGGATGCAGTCATTCTGGGCATGTCCAGTCTGCAGCAACTGGAGCAGAACTTGGCCTTGGTTGAGGAAGGGCCCCTGGAGCCGGCTGTCGTGGAGGCCTTTGACCAAGCCTGGAACCTGGTTGCCCATGATTGCCCCAACTACTTCCGCTAAGTTGGGTCTGACCTGGGGAGGGGTAGAGGGTACTGCCTGTCACTCTGGGCTCTACCCTGGCCAGTCAGGGCCTGGAGCTGATTCAGTTGGTCATTCCCTCCTCATCCAGATCACTGCTGATTTAGTTTTGTTTTGTTTCTATCCATTGCCTTCCTGTACACCCAGTTGCCTTCAGTGTGAGAGCTGGCTGAGCTCTGCCCCAGGACCTCCTGTTGAATAAACGGTCACCTGTCATGGCTGTAGCCCAGGCTGCAGCAGACTGGTGGCCTTCTTCTCTTGAATGCTTGTGGCTTGCTTCTTGCACTGAGGGCCCCGTGGAAGTGGGCAGGAGTGTACCTGATCTTCAGAGGTTAGAGGCCCTGGGTGGCCTGCTCTCTAGCAGTGGGGCTTGGTGGTGGCCCAGTGCTCAAGCAGGAAAACCCTCCAGATTCCTTCCGGCACCAGGTTGTGTGTCTTCCTCTCCACCATGAAGTCCCACAGCTCTGTGCCCCAGCTGAAGTCTTATCGTTCACCTACAACATCAGCTTGTAGGCCATGTGATGTGTCCACAACCATCCTTCATGCGGGGTATAGGCAACAAGAAGCTGAAAGGTCACCTGGTCAATCCAGGCTCGCCCAGGCTCAGCTCAACACAGCAGGAGGCAGGGCCTTCAAATCAGATCCCCAGTGGTACAGGATAGTTGGTTGCATAGTGACACTGTTACTGTGTTACAAGTTTACCCTAGAATCAGGGGGTGGAGTTAGCAACTAGATGTCCACAATTAGCCATAGAGATTTTGGAGGACCCTGGATACATATAGAGAGAAACAGTATGTAATAGGGAGGGTTCAGAAAGATTCTCCGTGCAGCTCGGGCAATGTAGCCATCAGGAATCACACAGTAACCATCCAGACCAGGAAGTTCATGACTAACCGTCTGCTTCAGAGGAAACAGATGGTTATTGATGTCCTTCACCCTGGGAAGGCAACAGTACTAAAGACTGAAATTCGGGAGAAGCTAGCCAAAATGTACAAAACCACACCAGATGTCATCTTTGTGTTCGGATTCAGGACCCACTTTGGTGGCGGCCAAACAACTGGGTTCGGCATGATCTATGATTCTCTAGATTATGCTAAGAAGAATGAGCCCAAACACAGACTTGCAAGACACGGCCTCTATGAGAAGAAGACCTCCCAGAAACAGTGGAAGGAGCGCAAGACCAGAATGAAGGTCAGGGCCACAGCAAAGTCCAACGTTGGTGCTGGCAAAAAAGCCAAAGGAGTAGATCTACAGTGATTTGATCTGCGGTGGTGTGCAGACAATTTCGGAGAGAACAAATAAACTAAAAGCTTATGTGAAAAAAAAAAAGAAAAAAAAAGATTCTCATGCTTTTGGATCAGGGAAGGAGAGACAGAGGAGGACCATGGGTTGCTTTTTTTTTTTTGCTATTTATCAATCAGGTTTTCACCCCGATACTGACTCCCGAGTTTTTATTAATAATATAAAAATTAGATAAACTCTTCATCTGGCATCCAACCTGGGGCAAGAGATACTGAGGCAGTCCCTCTCCCTGGCTGTGCAGCTGCCCGAGTTACTGCTTTCAGCAGACTGTTATTCAGGTGGCCCGTGCCCTTGCTTCCCCATTGAGGTTTCCCCTACAATGCATCCTTTTCATGCAGCTCTCTCCCTCTCCCCACGGGTTGCACTTTCCCTGGCCCACTTCCTAGGCTGCTCAGCCACTAGGACATGCTCTAGGCCTTGACACGGGCTCCCACCTGCTGGGGCTTCTGCTGCTGGTGCAGCTGCCTCACATGGTCAGCCCTGGCTACATGCAAGCAGCTGCAGGTGCCCTCAGCCCAGCCTGTGCTGCGGTGCAGGGGCAGCCCACTGTGACCCCATCGTCCACTGGGCTTACCTTGCGGCCTGGGCACCGTGCCACCCCCCAGCCCTCATTGCCAAGTATCACAGCAGGAGCTGGGTACCACAGGCCTCCTCACCCCACCACAGAGCACTGCAGTCGACTTTGCTGTAGCCCACAGGACACAGGGAGGGGTGGGGGAATATTGAGCAGTATTTGGTCAGGCTTGGTGGCAAGTGTTTCTACCTGCTCAGACATCTAACTGGCCTTTTGTTTTTGAGACAGGCGTGAGTATACCATGTTGGCCTGGAATTCACTACATATCAGAGCTCCTTGTCTCTAGCTCCCAATTGCTGGTGTATATATTATTGCTGCCTGGGGCGGGGGTTGGGGGTGAGCAGGCTCCAGCAGGGCAGTGCTCAAAGGGAAGCCAGAGAGTCTATGACTTTTTCTATCTGAGGGGGTCAAGGAAAAAACATTCACAGAATCTCTTGATGGTTTCCTTTTGATCTTTTCTTTTCTTCTTTTGTATTCTCTTTATTTTCCTGATGATTTCCTTCTAACTCCATCTTTATTCTAGATATTTCCCTTCTACTTCCTTCTCTCTCATTCTTGCTGATTTCCTTCTAACTCATTTTAACTCTATTATTCTTGTTTTCCTCTTAACTCATTTTAACTCTCTCATTCTTGATGTTTTCCTCCTAAACCATTTTAACTCTCTATCTCTAGTCTTCTCCTTGTAGCTCATATACCCCAGCAAAATCTTTCAGGCAATATAAAAATTACAATGTGGTTACATTCTGTTTTTCAAGTGAATGATTTTTAAGTAAAAAACAGCATGTTTTCTGTATCCCTTACATGATTAAACATTTTCCTATTACAGAAGAAAAACAAATTATCCCAAGAACCCACACACATTCATACCCTAGCAACTTGTCATAAATTAACCGTGTAGGCAGGCAAGTTATTCTTCTCAGTCAGGTCTTTTACTGGCAGGCTGTATTTTGCAGTTACAAAGGGTCAACACTTTATTAGTTATCTTGAAAGGTAGATAAGGAATATTAAAGGAATCACAAATCTCAACTTTTATATGTGGAAAGAATCAGTCTGCTCTACTTCAAATTTTTAGGGTACACAACCACTCATTAATAGTTTCTTCTATCAGGAGATTGAGGGCAGAAATGGGCACAAGAAATTAATCTCACTTTTGATTGCCAACCAAACCTAGCAAGGAAAGTATATCAACTAGCAACTATTAGGTTGCTTTGTATTTTTGACCCTAACCTAATGAATCTCTAACTCAGTGATGTGTCCTTGTGATTGTTTTCTGGGGTTTTTCATCTCAAAGCTATTATCAAAACATCTGGTCTAACCTGAAGTTATTTTAAGGCTTTGTTTCAGCTAATGAAGCACACTGAAAGCTGTGACTGGATCCTTCAGCATAAGAGGATTAGAGCTAGCCTGGCTCCTGGTACTCAATTGTTTTCCTTAATCATTAACCTGAACTGAGGTCTATGCAGTTCTTTAGTTGAAACTCATAGGCAATAACTGTGACATTTCCTTGTATTTTTTTAAAATTTATCAAACTCTTTATAAACTAACATTATTAAAATCAATTAGACAGTACAGGTTAAGAAGGAAGCATCTTCATAATAATCCACAGATAAAAATGCTCAGTAAAACTAGATGTTTCCATGAGAAAAACACACTACGTTACAGGCAGTGGGGATATCTCCACATCCATTCACTCCATGCCACATACCAGAGGAAGATGGCAGGGGCAAACATGTAAAGGGACAGCAGAAGCAAAAGACACTCTGGGGTCTGTAGTCTCAGGGCCTTGCCCAACTGAGATTCACCCATGAGGGATTTTCTTCCTGGTGGGCTGACACCCTGAAGTCAGTTGCCACCCACTGTTCCTCTGACATGGTCACTGGCAATATATACCATGCTTGGCTTTTTTCAGTCATAGAACAGACTGGCATCAATAATTTTTTTTTTTTTAATTTAAATCCCCAGGAGCGGGACTAAATGTGTGTGTTATCATGTCTGGCTTGACTTCAAATCTTTAATCCTACCTCAATTTCCTGAGGTGCTGGGATTACAGGCATGAACACACTGGCTTGTCCTGGGTTTTATGTTCATGATTGTGAAGACCCAAGGCCCATCTATTCAGTCTTGGTAGTCTCTCTGCACTTGAAATTCTCCAGGGCAGAGGTCAGGAAATCTGAAGGGTCTAGAGGCCAAACAACTTGCATCCGTTTCTGTGTGCTGCTAGGGAAGGAACCTGGGGCCTTAAGCATGGCAGGTACATGCTTTACCACTGAGTTAATATAGCTCTCCCCTCCTGCGGAACACAGCTAGCCAACCAGGTGTGGTAGCACACAGGTGTAATCCTAGCACTAGAGGGGAGAGGCTGGAGGATTGCTGCAAGCTCAAGACCAGCCTGTGCTACATAGTGAGAGCGTCTGAGTCAATAAAACCACTTGCTCCCAACTCCAGCAGTGGCTTTCCCCTGCCTTAGGGACAAGCACTTGTTCCTTTGCATGTCAGCTTAGCCCTGGTTTGTGCATCTCTGTGTGTACATGTTTACGTATAAGCAATGAAGTTGTCAGGGCACTAAACTTTCCTCAGCAAATCCATTCCAGACAAAGGGCTGGAGAGGACACCCAACTCTGCAGGCTGCTGTCAGCTATCTGCAGTGCTGTGCTGTCAAGGAGCCAGGCCGTGCAGGCCCCAAACAGAAGCACAAAGCTGAAGGCCTTCTTCCTAGGAAAAGTCTCTTGCTGTCCACAGGGAAAACCCCGTGGACAAAATTTTATTCTTTGTAGAAACAAAGTCCTGCCCCAGCACCCTCCCTTGTCTTTATCCATAGCAAAATAGATAGCTGCTCCCTCCAGAGGGGCGACAGCAGTCCTGGTGGTCCAATGGAGTGAAGAACTTGCTAGAAGGCCTTAGTCTCACGTCCTGCAATCAGCTGTCATCCTCTTCCTCTGACTCTCCCTCAGACTCAGGTGCGCTCTCGGGCAGGTCATCATCCATCTGCTGGAATCTTCCCGAATTGGCATCCCACATATATTTGATGGTCACTTTGAATTCAGCCATCTCATACCCAAAAAGCTTCTGTAATAGGTGGAGGAAGCAGAGAGAGGAGCAGCAGCTGTGAGTCATGACCCAGCAGAAGGTTAATGACAATGGCCTCTCCCCCAGGTTGCACGCCCAGACTCACCAAGACACGGGCCTGCTCTGGAGTCAGCACATCGCCCTCCTTGCATACTTCATAGTCAGACAGCAGGGTCACCACACCTGTGGGAGGGCAGCCTCAAGTTACTCCCAGCAGAGGCTCACACGGCACTGCTGCTAGCTCTCTGTGCTAGGAAGCATTTGGCCTCAGACTGTCTTTCCTGCAGCTCAGCAGCCACAGGGACAGTGGCTGCCTCCTCCATGTCCTGCAGGAGGCGAAGGCACAGCCCTGCCTTCACGGGGGAAACTGGAGAAGTGGCTGGTCAGAGGGGACAGCCTGTGGAAAGTGGTCCTGAGCTGCTTTTCATTCTGGACTTCCCGTACAGTCTTCCTTCATTTTTCTTCATCTTTTTCCTTTCTGAGACAGGGTTTCTCTGTTTAGTCTTGGCTGTCTTGGACATGCTATGTAGACCAGGCTGGCCTCGAACTCACAGAGATCCACCTCCCTCTGCCTCCTGAGTGCTGGGACCAAAGGCTTGTGCCACCACTGCCTGGCTCCTTCCTTTCTTCATTTTCTAAAAATTACTTTATGTGTAGGGGTGTTTTGTCTACATGTATGACCATGGTAGCATGTGGGTACCTGGTGCCTGTGGAGGCCAGATGAGGGTGCTGGGAACCAAACCCATGTCACCTGGAAGAGCAGCCACTCCCCTTAACCCTATGCCACCTCTCCAGTTCCTACCTTTCTTGAGTGCAGTGGGAAGGCCCAGCTGCCTCAGCTGTGGCTCCATGGAATGAGGGAACTGCTTCAGGGGCCCTGGATCCAGGCTCACTGTTAAAGTTGCTTTGTTCCCAGCTCGAGCAAAATCCATTTCTGTATACTTTGTGAACCACCTAAGAAAGAGAAGAGTGAGGGGAGAGTTCCCGGCTGTGCCACCTCTGTGCCAGGAAGTCTGGCCCTCCTCTGAGTATCCACGATGTGGGACCTCCTGTCCCTGTCCATCTTGGCCGTGAACCTGCAGCCAGTGGGAGGACCATGCCAGAGAGAATGAGAGAACCCCTGTTACAGAACCCCGGCTTCAGTAAAAGGCTTCCAGGAGCCAGCCCCAATATGATGTTAGCATGAAGACCATCCTTCCATCTTTCCCTGATCCTCAGCTTCTCTCCCTCCATCCCTCTAGACACTCACTCGTTCACCTCCTCCTTGGTGCGGTTGGTAAAGAGGAGGCCAACTTCACCTCGCAACTTCTTGCTGACCTGAAAAATGCAAGTGAACGTCACTGCTCCTTCACTCAGGGCCCTGTATGCACAGGTCACACGTGCTATCATCTAAAACCGCTTCTGATTGGTACAACTCCTAGTAGGCAGGGCAGGGGGACCTAAGGGGAACAAACCCATGGGTCTGCAGATTTGCAGATTAAGGAGAACACCGATTTAAGCTGAGTTTGGCTCTCGAGACCCCCAAGGATTCACACAGCAAAGGTGAAGAGCAGGAGAGAGGAGGCAGCAGAGCTTGAGACTCACTCAGCCTGGGCCAGTGACCTACCTGATGCAGGTTGTCTTTGTATTCATCAGATGGGCTTCGACCCAAGGCCACCATCATCACCTTGTTTTTGCCAAAGAACATCCTATCAAGAAAGAGGCGGCCGTGAGGCAGTGCCTAGTAGTCCAGGGAGCCCAGAACCAGACAGCCAAAGGCTCTGTTCTCCATACAACCCACCTATGTGTCCCCAGGATTCCTGTTTTCATCTTATCCACAGAACCTGATCTTGCTAACAGTTTGAGTCAGCTCACTGCAAGCATAAAAAACTATCCATCATGTCTGGCTGTGGGGAGAGACATGTTTTAACAATCCCTAGTAGAGTTTGCCCAATGGTAGACTGATGCCAGAGCCACCTGCCCAAGCACTGCAACTCATCAGCTCCTGCAGCCTGCTTTGGGGTCAGTCTGTGGATGCACAAAATGGCATTCTAGTAAACCAGTAAGTCAGACCCTAGGGGCCACTTTTCTGAAGGATCCAATCTTGAAACATCTCAGGTGACCACCAAGTCCTGTCTCCCAGCAGCTCAGGAAAAGCCCATCTTTAACACACATGGTGCCCTCTGGCACGTGACCTGCAGACCCAAAGGGTCAGTCCTCCTGCCTGGTGCCCTGTCCACTTCCCACTGCCCACTCACCGGCTGTGCTTCCAGGCATTCCGGATGTCCTTCAGCTTGCTGTTCCTCATGTTGGCCACAGAGAAGATGAAGAGGTACTTGTAGGTGTCCACACATTTCCGAAGCTGTGGGACAATTCATAAGGCACTGGAGTTAAGGGGCCTCATGCTAGAGAATCACCTACAGGCCTTTAATCTGGTCGTCTACCACTGACATGACAGGCACCAAGGTCACCCACTACAGGAGAAGGTGAGCAGGAACCCACACCTTATAGTCTTCTATAACCAGTATTTTCCTTTGTCTACTTA
>CABHPQ010163150.1:0-13494 GCA_902168405.1 Peromyscus aztecus | reverse complement strand
TGCTCTTTGGTGTTATCTTTTCAACAAGATTTTGGGAATTTGTCTATAATGGAAAAGACCAGTATGAACATCTGAAACAAATACTCATATTTATACATTTTCAAATACTGAGGAATGGTAATAGCTTCCTGTGTTAACCCAGCCCCCTCCTATTTCATAAGATTTATATTTGCATTTTATGGCTCACATAGAGCAAGTCAACATTTTCTATGAATATATTCTGGAACATTGGTAAATACATTTTCTTTTAGGGCACATATGCTTCTGAAAATGTTAACATTTGCACATTTACAACACCTCATTGTATCATTTTAAAATGTAATCTAAAACATTTGTGTTTAGCTTTACATATAATCTAATCCACAAAAGCTACCAAACTGAGCAAATACTTTGCTGGAAATAAATAAATAGGCTTTGCTCTTGCACTGTAGCTCTGTGAAACCTTAGTTTATTTATGTTTCATCTATATACAGAATATTGGTATTTTCACTTGGAAGATTAAATGTGGTTTTTGTTGTTGTTATTGAGAATAGATAATCCTTTACAGTTGCATTGTGTTTATTGTGAGCTATAATTTGCTCCCAGCATTTCATATTTGGTTCAAGGGAATCAATCATCTCAGTAAATTATGGAAGCCCTTAGTAACATGACTATTAAAGTTGATCTTTGGATGCTTTTGATATCATCATCATCATCATCATCATCATCATCATCACTAATAATAACCAGTTGTGAACTGGGCTTTTAAAATCTCCTGAAAACTATTCAGTTAAATTTTTAGCTTTACCCAGGCCTATGTAAAGCATCCTTTGATGGAGTAATGAAACCTTTTCCTGTCAGTCTCTAGCTAATGCTGGTTTTTCTTTGTCTTGCTAGTAACCACTTCCCAGTATCTGTTTAAATTTCATTTCCCAAATAATTTATTTTTAGGGTTTTTACTTTGTAATAAATTAGAAAGAAAAAAGTTATGGTTCTTTAATCATAGAGAAATTTTCTTCATTTTCACTTAATCTATTGTACAGTGTTATTATTAGGGAGAATAATGTTACATGTTGCTGCAAAAGTAGCAGATTAGGAGAGATAAAAGTCACACTAGTTGCTGGGAATTGAACTCTGGACCTTTGGAAGAGTCATAATAAATGGGGGCATAACACTGTACACATAATAAATAAATAAATCTTTTTTTAAAAATGTCACACTAGCTTATGAAAAATGAATTGTTTCTTTATTGTGACCTAACTTACTGGTCTAATTGATAGATGAGGTGAATACATTTCAGTAATAAATTCTGAAAAACTTAAGTTAAAGCAGTGGGCTTTCTAACGATGTATTAGGTTCCTGGAAGCTTATTGGTTTGTTTATGGGTCTTTGTCTTGAATTTCAGTAACCTAGTATATTGGCAAGTGAACCTCCTGACTGAAAGTTGAGCATCCTATCAGACTAATAAGCAGAATTTTCTTTTTCAAGTGGAAAAAGTAGTTTACAGAATGGTAATAACTTTATTGTAATTTAAAGTCACTGATTTAATTAACAGAATTGTAGAATCTTTACATGGATGTTTATTAATCAGGTAATTTTAATGTTCAGTACAGTGACATTTATAAATTCATGTTTAGATTTGTCACTAAACGTGAGGTTCAGTAGGACTAGAAGAGATTGTACATTTATTTCTCCATGAATAAACCATTTAAATTAGCAAACAAGTGTTTGCTCTTTGATTTTAAAGACTAGTCTGCCTGCCTTGTCTCTGTCTGTGCCTGTACATTGGACTTTTTTGGCCTGTTTTATATCATCCTTTTGAAATTGTTTTACCTATTTATATTTTTCTTCTCAAGCTTCAGGTCATTTTTATAAGTATTCCTCTAACCTACAGTTTGATTTTGGTCAGCAGTGCTGACGTTCTCTTAAAATGATTTTGAGGTGCCCGCCGTTCGCTGTGATGGATGACAGTGCAGTACAGTGATAAATCTCTACCAAAGATGCAGCCAGGTGTGGGCTCAGCTGCTTACTGATTGGAGGTCAAGTTAGTCAGTTGCTTTTCACTTACAGCTTCAGCATTCTCTTCTGCAAATTGGGATAGTAACAATCTTCATGAATCGCTGAGAGAATAAATGGGAGGAGGATTCATGTGCATATAGTTTAATACCTGATATTTGTTAAGCAGCAATAAGAGGAAGTGGTAGTGTGTATCCTGTGTGTCCTGCTCCTCCTCTTTCCGTCTCTCCTTTCTGGAAGGAAATAGAAACTAATATTTTATTAGTACTGTGTGTGTGTGTGTGTGTGTGTGTGTGTGTGTGTGTGTGTGTGTATGCGCGTGCGCACGCGCGCATTCATTTTTATATGTGCTCATCTTTCTCTTTATATGTCTTTAATTTTTAGGTTAACTCGATAAGAAAGCTACTGTTCCCATTTCTTTTGATTTTTAAAAGTATTTTCAAAATAAATTCCATATAACGATCTAGATATAATTAAAACACTTTTAAATAAAGCATATTTTAGTGATTTCCCCATCCACTTCCCATTTCTCCCACTTTTCTGGCACCCCTCTCCGCCATCCTTGCGGGCATTCTTTTTTTTTTTTTTTTTTTTTTATAACACTTGAAAAACCTCTTGTGTATAGAATCCAAGTCGTTCATCTTAGACCAGATACAGTATAAATGAAATTTTACTCAAACATCAACGCTATGCATGTTCCTCTATCTGCCCCGTGGCTTACCCTCTAGGGAAGCCTCAGTTCAACACAGATAAGTTTAAGGTGAACTGATACAACAAATAGAGTTTTTTCCTCCTTTACAGTCAGGCAGGTAACATGGGTCAGCTTGTGAACAAACAACATGGGTATGACACCTTCCGGCACAACAGCCTTCCTTGGTAGCTGCACTTCACTGGAGTAGACTGTGCTCATTTCGGAACCTCTAGGTTCTGAGAATCTGGGTTGCCCATTTCTGTTACATTTCATTAGAATGTCACCAGTGCTTGCTGAGCTGTTTGAGAAATTTGGCAGACGGAGTTGAGAAAAAAAATTTTTTTAAATCATAGAATGTTTGTGTGTTGGAAAGTGTTCTACCTGGAGTGGACATTGTTTTGACTCAGCAAGAGAATTTTCCCCCAAAGACATTTTGCCTCATTCTGCTTTGGAATGACCCTTTATAACTTCCTTCTGTGGCATTCCTACAAAAAATCAGTCATTTCTACCAAAAGCACCATCATATACAATGGGAGAGTGCAGGCTTTGGAGCCAGCCCAGCTTGTATTCAGATGTATTATTCCCTTACTTACTGGGGATGCGCTGAGTAGGGAGGGTGTTAATTATTACTGACTGCAGCTGTATGCCAGATGTTCTTAGATAATTTATTAAACTTTGCAATTGCCACAACTTTATAAAGGAATTATTACCATTTTTATGTCAAGTTGTATGCTCAAAGAGGTAAACTTGTAGCCTGAGTTGTTCCTGTCAGTGGTAAAGTTTGATCTTCCCCACAGGTTAATCAGTGCTAGTGTATATGGATTGTACCTTGAGTAAATGAATGAATACCTGAGCCTCAATTTCCTCACCCTAAATAGCTGTGTGCAAGTACTGGTATGAAGTACACTTGAAGTATTTATCAAGATCACTGCATCTTAGAAGTACCTAGTTTTTTTTTCCCCCTAGAAATAGTATTCCCCCCACCTTAAATAAATAAAAATCACAGAAAAATAAAAGAATTAATACCGCCTTTGCATACTTTAAATTGCTTGGTAATTTAACTTTTTGTGTTGATATTTTTTAACCTATAGAAAAGATGGAACAATAATACAATGAACTTCTGTGTATTATTCATCTAAATTCACCATTCGCCAACTTTTTGCTATAGTTTTTTATCTTTGCATATCTACATATATAGAAATATTTTTATCAAACTCTTTGAGAGTAAGTTACAGATATCACCATACTTTTGTCTCACTTTAAGAATAAGAACATTCTCTCATTAAATAGTGTATTTATCAAAATTTGTCATTTTATGATGGCGCATGGCTATAATCTCAGCATTGCATAAGCCAAAGTGGAAGGATTATGAGTCTGGGCCAGCCTGAGTGCTGTATTGTAATCCAAGAATAATGGGGAGGGGAGTTGTAAATCACATTAATAGACACTGAATCTATTACAGTTTATTATCTTTTTTTTATCAACAACCCAATAGTCATCTTGTACGTAATCTTCTTCCAGTGGGTTATTATGGCCTTCGGGTTTCTTATTCTACTTGTGGTTTTTAAACCATGACTACTTAATGCATTGGGTCATTTTTTCTTTGGGTTTTCTGTCCATCCCCAGAATCAGTCTGAAACCATTTCAAACATCTTGAGGAAAATAGAAGATATTTCTACTTTTTTTTTCAGAGGTAGAATACCAACAAATACCTGGGCACCTGTAATGTGCACTGGGGTTGTGTAGAACAGTGGAAACAGGATATTTAAAAGATACATGTACTTTGTCCTCAGGTGAGGTTACAGATGAGTCATTAGACCACATGGTCTTGCTGAGCTCTGAGGAGGGTTTTCTGGAACCACGCTAGAAACCACACACAATTTGAGACTCACAAGAATGTTTGGAAGCAGTACAAATCACCTTTGACAGGAAGATTAAAAGTTTGAAGTCTGTTTCAGGATTTGCTTAAATGTGACAATTTAAGATACTTAATACTGTCTAATGTAATGAAATGATGTCTGTACTGCATAAATGCAAGTTAGTAATAAAATACTTTGCTTTCATCATAGTGGTAGTTTTCTCACCATGATCTAAAAAGGGGATGGAGGTAGAGGAAGTGGTAGTGATCTCTGTAGACCTTTCTGTACTATTTTAGTTCCTTCATCTACAGGTCTCCATGTCATTCATTTTTTAAAAGGTCTTAATCGGGGCATCCGAACTCACCAACTGAAAGAAACAGAATCTCTCTAGTGTATTTGTAGGTATGCTTTTGTGTTCTGCCAGACTTGGTTTAGTTACAATAAAATCTTTGTGTACAGTTTCCAAAGTAGACTTTAGGTAGTAACTAGGCAGAAGTTACAGCTAAGGGACAACTTAATCACTAATGGTAGATACAGAAAAGGCTTCTACTCAAGACAGTGCTGAGTAGTTACGCTGCAAATGGGAAGTAGACTGAACAAAGAAAGTGACTTTAAAATGAAAAATGTGCTGACTCCATATAAAGAAGGTCTGTGCTTTGCGAATGGTAGAATGTATGGGCGGACCTTAGTAAAGCAGGAGTGGGGAGTAACAGGCAACACAAGCTTGCACCTTCCCTGTGTTAAGCCCTTCATGTTCACTTTATCCATTTCTTGAACTAGTGTTTGAACTGTCATTTCCCTGTGTACAGATTATAGAGCTAAGATCCAGAGAAATTAAGACAGTTTATGACATTATCTAGCCAAGAAATTCAGTGCTTGAATTTGAGTCCAGAAATCTCAACTCTGCATTGTATACATTGTATCTGATTAATATGAAAGACACAATGACGATGAAATGTGTGCCAAAATATATTCAGTGAGAATATGAAATTGTGTGATACACTGTATGCGTCATCCCTGTTTGTTTTAAACTCACAAATCCCTTCAGCATAAAACCAGTGTACCTGATGCATTTCAAGTAGGCACGGACATGGGTGACTTTATAAGCAGAGGTAAAGTTACAAGTACTGTGACCTTTATAGAAGAAACCCACCTGCCTTGAACAAACCCATTGGATATACTTGCAAAACATTGATGAGAGAGAACTTGTTACTCCTTTTTATGTTCAATGGTTTTAAAATGTTTTCAAGTAAACCTTCCCTCCTTATTAAATCTGATGTTTCCTACATTTATCAGAAAGATAGTTAATGTTTTTAGTCTTAGGTCAGAAGTTGTTCATATCTGTACTCAATCAGTTTTATTTGTATACCACATATATTCATAATATGATTTAGCAATGTTGAGTTTTGTTTTTATGATTTTTCGTGTTTTATTTGTTTGGTGCTGGGGATCAAACCCAGGATCTTACAGAAAAACCAAGCCCAGGTGTTCTACCACTGAGCCACATAACCAGCTGAATTTTGTAGAACCAGAGCTCCATTTAAAACGGGGTTTTCTAAGTGTGTTGAAGAGAATAGTATATATAGCATTGTAGCTTCCCCCATGCAGTTGACTTCAAGAATTTCGAAGGTGTCTCATCTACCTAGTGATTCAAAGGAATATCTTAAGAGGTTGGGGTGACTGGTTCTTCCCTTCCTAATGGAACTGAAGTTTGTTAGCATATAGTGTAGTCTCTTTATAATCCAATCTTAATAGGCCTTGCTACTGTTGAAGATCAGGTTGAAGCCATTGTCCTTATAGTTTATTATTTAATAAGTAGCATGATATTAACTATTTAAAGATTCCAGATTCCCCTGTCGTGATCAAAAGAACATCCTTAGGAAATGTTCCTAAATGATTTCTGCTCTCTTGCAAAGAGGAAAAGAGGATAGAGATACTTGTCATATGCTTGAATCATTGGAGCCACATAGACCCATTTTCTGCTCTGAAGGCTCAGAGATCGATCAGAAATATTGCATCATACTTAGAATATGAAATCTATGCCTGGTAGTAGAATTTGTGTGTTAACCGGAGATCGCTCACTTGCAGGGAAAATGCTGGTGAACCAGATTCCTGGAGCAGTTTATCCTATGAAATCCCTTACGGAGACTGTTCGGTGAGGCACCATCGAGAATTGGACGTCTATACATTGACTTCTGAATCTGAATCGCATCGTGAATCCCATGGAGACAGTTGTACTGGACATATTTTTAAACTTATGAATATCCAACAGCAGCTAATGGTAAGGGAACACTTTCATTTTTAGTTAGTTGTCTGCCTGTCCCCCTCCCCCAATGAGTCTTGCTATAATTAGAATGTAAATTGATAAAGCATTGTTAGTTTTCAGTGTTGATGTGCTGGTTAGTATTTCATCACCTTGACACAAGCTAGAATCATTTTGGAAGAAGGAACCTCAATTGAGAAACAGCTGCAAGGACTTAGCCCCTGGGTGGATAGTCAAGGGTTGTATGAGAAAGCTGAGCAAGCTGTGGAAAGCAAGTCAATAAGCAGCATTCTCCACAGTGGATCAGCTCCTGCCTCCAGGTTCCTGCTTGAGTTTCTCTTTATATCCTGCAGATACCTGAGAGTTGTAAAATGTAGTAAACCCTTCCCTTCCCAAGTTAGATTTGGTCATGGGGTTTATAACAGCTATAGAAAGCAAACTGAGGCAGTTGCCACTTACGATACAGAACTAGCATTCAGATTGTAGCAGTAGAGGACTGAGATTTAATTTCCTTCCTTCCTTCCTTCCTTCCTTCCTTCCTTCCTTCCTTCCTTCCTTCCTTCCTTCCTTCCTTCCTTCCTTTCTTCCTTCCTTCCTTCCTTCCTTCCCTAACCCAGAAGCTATCTTCAATCGATAACTGCTCATAAAAGAAAAATTAGTTTTTTCCAGTAGTCTTACTGGGTATGCAGTCCCACTTAAGGACAAGCCCCATGCCCAGCAGTAGGTAGTCAACACAAAACAAACTTAATTTTGGTGTGCAAATGTTTGTGTCCCTGCACCTCTGTGTTTCCAGTGCTTTTTATTTTGGCTCTTTTTTTTCTGTTTGTTTGTTTTGTCCTATTCTGGTTTGTTTCTTTTTCTTCTATTTTATTTTATATATTTTGTTTTAGGTGCCTGTTTGTTTTCTAATGAAAGAGGGAATGAACGTGTGTGGATTTGGGGAGTTGGGGGAGGGGAAAATGTGATTAGAATAGTGTATGAAAAAAATCTATTTTCAGTTTGTGTGTGTGTGTGTGTGTGTGTCCTTTTTACTGGGCTTGTGTGGAGACCAGAAGACAAGTGTATGAGTTAGTTCTCCTTTGGGTGTCGGTTTGAGGGATTAAATTAGGTTCTCAGGCTTGCATGGCAAGTGCTGTCACTCATTGAGCCGTCTTGCTGGCCCATAAGGCTGGGATCTTTAAATTTGAAATTCCTCCCAAATTTCTGAAGTAACGAACGATACTCATAGTCACTACAGATGTGCAGACATGTGGCGAGTAGAACAAAATGTCATGAAAAGAAATTTTTTTAATGTTTTAGAATTATAGGAGGCCAGAATTTCTAGATTGTTGCTAAAGACCAAGAAGGGAACTGACTCCTTAGGAAAACCCTTTCACCGCTGTTCAGGGAATGATGATAGAGCTGCCATGTTTACATAAATAGTTGACAATTTAAAAGGTCATCTGAAAACTAAGGGTTTTATAATCCACTCAAACATTGAAGATAAATGGTTGCCAGACATAAAATCATTACAGACTCCTTGGTAGCATTTATTGCGGGTAATATAGACGTCATATGGCTGCATCTCTCTGGACTGTAGCATCTGAGAAGCTAAGTTTAGGTAATTTTTCCACCCAGTTTATTTCAAAGCTGATTTGATTTGGAAACAGCCTGGTAATTTATTTAAGGTCATCTAGGGCCAGCTCGATGCCAGGGGTGTCTTTGGGAGCAAGCATTATTCCTGAGACAAGTGTGTATGTCTGTGCATCCTGTGCGTGCAGTGCTCTCAGAGGTCAAAAGAAGGCATTGTATCCCCTGGACCTGGAGTTCAGTGAGTTGTGAGCCATCATGTGAGTCCTGAGAGTAGAACCCAGGTCCTTTGGAAGAGCAGTCAGTATTCTGAGCCATCTGTCCAGCTGCCTTCTGCCTTTCTGAATGATAATTGCTTCCAACCTGCCATTTTCCTTTGAATAGACTGTTTCGAAATTACTTTTTTGCTTTTGAACTCTCATTTAACGGATAGTCATCTAATTAAGGAAACTCAGCTTGCACATTTCAACATTACTTTGACTGTTCTTTAGGTAGCACTGTCTACTTGTTTCTCTGGTCTGCGATGTTCACCTTTCATCAAGGGTGTTGATTTGCTGTCCTGACTTTTAGGCAAAGTGTTAGCCGGCTGATTTTGAATACTCTTAAGGAATATAGCATAGACACGTTTAGGGTAAAGTCTGGGTTTTGGCAAGGATAACACCTTTTACTCTTACCTGCAAACTTTACAATAGCTTTAATGGGCAGGAACAATCTGATTTACAGATTAATGATGGGTGTATATAAAATTATTTCAATAGGCAAATAATAAATGGAGAACAGATATTTTCAAATAATTATGTACCAAATAGATAGTACTGTAACAGTTGCTGAATTTTGATATTATAAACTCATTAAAGATTTGACTCTGGTTGGTGTCTGTTTTCCTGAGCCTTGTCTGCATATCCATGATATTTTTATATTTATTTTTAAGATTATTTTTAATTGTGGGGGGGGCGAGGGTACATGTCGGGGAGTATGTGCAAATAAGTGCAGGTGCACTGGAGGCCAGAGGAGGCTTTTGAATTCCCTGGAGCTGTAGTTAGAAATGGTTGCAAGCCGCTTGATGTAGGTAGGTCTAGTGCTGGGACTAGAAATCTCAGGCCCTCTGCAAGAGCAGTATGCACCCTTCAGCACTGAGCAATCTCCCCAGTTCCCTTTCTGCTTACTTTATAACTTTCTATTAATTGTAACTTTTATTTAGCTTTTCAACATTCTCTCTCTCTCTCTCCCTCCCTCCCTCCCTCCCTCCCCCTCTCCCTCTCCCTCTCTTTCTCTTTCACACACACACACACACACACACACACAGACAGTAGTAGAAGATAAATTAGATAGTGTTCATAGTTTATATAACAGTGTTGCGTTCTTTCTATGAACTGTAATTGTTTTAGCCATTTCTTTCATATTTGCTGTATTTATATAATAATATAAAAAGCTCATAAGCTATGCATGATAATGTGAACCTATAATCCCAGTCATCAGGAGACAGAAACAGGAGGATTAAACAATTTTGTAGCCAGCCTGTCTATATAGCAAGTTTCTCCTACATAGTGAGGCCTTCTCTCAGAAAACAAACAAGCAAACAAAACTAAATTACCCAAAAATTTTAAGGTGGCAAAAACTATTTTTGATAAGATTTTTAATACCATGCAGCTCACAGGACCCTTGACTGTAGTTGGTATGTATGTTCTCTTTTACTTAAGATTTAGTATGGATACCACAAAAACCACTTTTTATCTATCTGATACATAGTATCCCTAATTCTGAACCTACTTAGTTTATATATGTTAAGTTGAACATGTTTTGAGGATATGGTTATGTGGCTGAATATTGTGATTGAAAAGAGTTCTAAAACTGGTTGGGTTTTGGATTTACATTAATATTTGAGGCAGATGGAAGTAGACTCTGTGCCTAAGGATCCTCGCTGACTGTTATTTGAAGATGCTTTTTAAAACAAGGCTTTTGAGGCCTAATTTTTAATCTGTGTTTTTAATATGGAAATCAGTGACTGAGTAGAATCTAAATAAATTTACATCCCAGTTGACACATGGATGTGGTCAGAGGTTGGTGCCTCCTGTGTTAACTGAGAAGACTTGGAAAGACAGTTCTGTCTAACAGGACTTAGCTTGCAGATGCCAGTGACATCTTTTTCCCGTGGTCACTTACGTTTTCTCGTTCCCCCTTCCCTTTCTTTTCATGGTCATTTTTTTAAAAAGTGTCTTTGGTTTCCTCCTAGAAAACAAACTTGAAGCAGATGGACAATCTTATGCCTTTAATGGTGACAGCACAAGGTTCTTCCAGTGTGCCCAGTGCACCAGAGACAGATGGCCAGTTCCTTTCCAGTGCACCAGAGACTTCTGACCACCAGCAGCTCTCTTCTGAAGAAACTAAGAGCACTCTGTGCTGCCAAGGGAGTCCCGTGAGGGAGGCTGAAAGGTCCTGTGATTTGTCAAGTGCTGCTGAGGAGGGAAATGTAGCCTGTTTTCCTGAGAATAAAGATGTGTGGAGGGAAGGGGAAGAGGAGGAGCCAGCATCTGCCATGGACTCCAGCTCTGCATCTCATCAAGACAACTGCCTTCAGAGCATACCCGACTGTGGTTTAAAGGCCACAGAAGGCCTTCCATCCTGTGGAAACAGAAATGAAGTAACTGGAACAAAATATTCTGGGGTGGCCACAGGTCAGCAGCCCCCGAGCAGCCAGGGCGATGTGCTTCAGGAAGTCATGGTCACAGAGCCAGGGAGATGCCAGCATTCTTCTGGAAGGGAGCTACTAGACAGTTCTTCAACAGATGCTGGTGCCCCAGAGAATGCAGGGGAACTAGACTCTAGCTCACTGAACCCAAGTGCTACCATCCAGAAGAATAAGCATCAAGTAGGGGAGGGCACAGAGGGAGGGTCTGAGAATTCTGATGTCAGCACAGCTGAGGCGTCCGGTGTTCAAGCTTTACACGAACCTGTGGAGAAAGCCAACATTACAAACCATGCCTGTGCCGCCAGCGCCCTGGGTGCCAACATGGCTGCCAAGTCTTCGCCTGCATTGAGTCCTGGAGAAAGCCTCACTGAGAAAACTGGAATGGAAACTCGGGAGGGAAGTTGTGAGGAGAGAACTGATGCTCTAAGTGTCCAGAGCTCTCTAGTGTTTCCAGCTGCTGCAAAAGACAAGATTTCAGGTGGACCAGCACCTGACACTCCCCTAGCAGGCCTGTGTGAGACACCATCACCCTTGGTTTTAACCCTTTCTGGACCAAAACCAGATGGAATGCCAAACCAGAAGTCAGAATCTAATTCACAGCATGGTCCAAGCCAAAACAGCCAGGCGCTGCCCTGTTCTCCAACTGCGGCAGGCGCATCTTGTGCTGAGTCTTCATGTCAGCAGAACACAGTGACTTCTAGTGGTGAGTTGGTTGTAAAACACTGCCGTGGTGAAGTTAGTCTGCCCGATAGCACAATAATGCAGCCAAACACGCAGGATCCATGCACTGCCCTCGGCCCAGAAGACCCACAAGCGGACACAGTCACTTCTGACACTGTAGAAACTACCCAGGAATCTGTGGGGGTTTGTCCTCCCTGTGTTTTACATGCAGAGAGTCAGGGAGAAGATGTAAAACAAGATCCACCTTTAACAAATATGCTGGAGGATGTTTCACATTTGCCCTCAGTTGTCCCCCAAACCGAGAAAGAACAAGTGCCAGACCGGGTACCGCCACCAGGCAGCAGTTTCTCTCTGGCAAGCAGTCCAGAGAGTGAATCAGTAACCAAAGATGACGCACTTTCTCCTGTCCCCTCCCAGAAAGAAAAGGGAACAGCAACTTCTCAGCTCCATAGAGCTATAGCTTGTAGAGATGGCCCAGATGGAGATTCAAATGATTCTGGTAAGCTAGGAGACGGGGCCAGTGGCCCATCTACACCCTCGGCTGTAGAGCTTCAGCCCAACATGGGGAATACCAGCCCCGTAAGCCTTGGTGGAGATCACGAGGGCCCCGGGCCAACAGCGACACCCGAAGTTCCGAGCGACTCTTCACTACAAGGTGTGGATAAAGCTGCTTTGGTCTCTGACTCTCTTCTGCCTGAAGAAGGTGGCAGTCTGGTGGTTCCAGGGAGCTCAGCAGCTCTGGGGCAAGATGACAAGGATAAATCAGTGAGGTGTTCCTCCGTTAAAGAAGACATGCGTTCTTCAGAAATGTCAAGGGAAAACCAGCGAACACCACCTCCTGGGCAAGAGATACCAAGGTCATGTGAAAACCCTATGGCAGCCGTTTGTGCTGAGGAGAAAGCAGTGCAGCCCAGTACCTCACCAGGCACACCCTCTGCCGGTCTGAAAACAGAAACTAAGCACAACAAGGAAGTGGCCCCACAGGTCTCCCCGCCGACTGAAGGTGGGGCTAGAAAGAGCCTGGTGCCACCTACTCCAGCAGGTCTGGCTGCAGATTCAAAGCAGAAAGCCTCAGATTCAGAGCAGAGCAGTTCGTCTCTGTTGCCAACTCTGCTTCCAGATGCATCTGTGGCACTTCATTGTAATCAGCCTTCTGCCCTGGATGTTGGTGTGGATACTCAGTTCCAAGAGAAAGCCCATGCTTGTGAGGTAAGCAGAAATGTGATGGAAGATGTTACAGTGCCTAATGCTTTATCAGCTCCTGCTAAGCCCACAAGTGAGGACATAGCACACCCCATCAAAGACAGTCCAGTTTCAGAGTTGTTTAACCAAGAGAAGAAAATGACTCCACATCTGCCAGAAGCTTTACTGGACAAAGGTGTCACTGGCTCACAGGAAGTCATAACCCCAGAGATAGTACCACTTGATTGCAAGAGAGAAAAACTGGAGGGAACAGACCTCAGCTGTGCCATGAGTAACTCTAAAGAAGCCCCAAATGATGAAGAAACAGTGCAGCCTCTTTTCAGGGACCTCCCCACAGATACAGAACTCTCAGCTCTCAATGACAGTGTCCTCCCAGCTGACATGAAGCAAGTCACACAGACCTCAGTCCAGGGAGAGGAAAGGAATGCCACCTCTCTGCCTGGAACCCAAGCTGCACATGTACCTGTGGGGGCAGACCCCATAGAGGAGATGGCCACTCAGATAGTGGAGGCTGTAGTCAAGGCCTCCAGCACACTGTAGGTCG
>CABHPQ010163149.1:0-47274 GCA_902168405.1 Peromyscus aztecus | reverse complement strand
TAGCTCACACATCCAGGTCACAGTCCATCATTGAGAGAGGTCAGGGCAGGGACTCAAGCGTTCCACGGAGGAACGCTGCTTGCTGACCTGTTCACAGGCTCCTGCTCAGCTAGTTTCCTTATACAGCCCTGGACCACTTGCCTAGAAAATGGTACGGCCCAGAATGGGCTGGGCCATCCTAGACTAGCCAACAGTCAAGACCATGCCCCACAGACATGGCCACACAGCAATCTCACTGAGGCAATCCCCTGGTTAGGACGCTCTCAGATAACTCTGGGCTCTATAACATTGACAAATGAAGCCGACTAGCAGAACTTCCACAGACTCCCATTCCAGGACCACCACCAAGGAGTAGGACTTGTCACCTAACCTGGGGATAGAGACACAAACAGCACAGTGAACTCAGTAACAGCACTGATGCCCCCATGGTGGACAATCTGCAGTCAGGACTAGCCTTACAATCGCCCCGCTTGTTAGGAGAGGACCGTTATCAAAAGTACCCCAAAACCAAACATGTTGGAGAGGTAGTGGGAGGAACTGGAAGCCTCGTGTCCCTATTTATAGAAAGGAGAAGTGGTAGAGTGACCTCAGAAAACAGTGTGGAGAAACCTTCAAACCTTGCTGTGTGCCCAGGTGACCAACATGCAAGTACTCCCGTCACATGTCTGATGACATTACTATTACATTCTTAAAAATGAGCACAACCCTGCCAGGAAAGGTGACCCGTGCCTACAATCCCAGCACTGAGGGGTGGGATTGGACTAAGGCTGGACAGTTGCTTTGAATTCAGGGCCAATCTGGGCTACACAGAGTTAGTTCTAGGTTGGCCTGGAGAATGAGAGGCCCTGTCTACAACATATAAACAAATATATTTTTAGAAAACATGAGAGATTGGAATCCCATGTTTATGATCACACAGATGCGCCTGTAAGACATCTCACCCAGGGAAGCGGGTCACGGGAGGGCAACGACTGTGTGATTCCGCTTATCAGAATGTATTATTGGTCTGAGCTTGCTGTAAAGAGATACCTGAGGTGGAGTGATTTCTAAAGGAAAGAGGTTTTCAGCTCAAGCTTTCGAGGCTGTGAAACCAAAAGTGGACTTGCGGCAGATGGCATCACAAAAGGAAGAGCATGTGTGAAAGAGACCACCTGGGGAGGCAGGAAGCCAGGGAGTTTGGGGACTGGGTTTACTCCCTTTATAACAACCTGCTCTGTTTAGGACTCACTGTCTTCTAGAGACCTGAACTAAGTAAGCCCTTGCGAGGGCAATGCCCTCAATGATCTCATTGTCTTGCACTAGCCAGGCTCAGCCTCTCAAAGGTCCCACCTTTCTACTTTCCATATTACATCCAAGCCTCCAGCACGCCAATGTAAGTACTACATTCGCGTCACATCTAAACTACAGCTATACTATAGGTATAGGTATTTTATGTAATCATTCATGACAGGGGCTGGGGCAGGAGAAGAATGGGATCTTGTTGCCCAGTGCATAATGTGAATGTGTTCAAAAAAGCTGTACAGTGCCTAGATCATTGTGTCCTTGGCTAGTTAAGAGGGGAGAGTGCAGGCCACTGTCCTAGCCACCCATGCCACAAGGCAGCAGGAACATAGGGGCACAGGAAATTTGGTAGGTAATGGGCAATTAGTCACCATGCCTGCTGTAGCCATTCCGGGGAGGTAGGCATGTGTTCAAATTCATCAGACAGCACACTCTAGACCTGGGCCCTACCCTTCAGTCAAGCTACAAAAAAAAAAAAAAAAAAAAAAAAAAAGTGCCTTTCCTGCTGCGTATATGTATGGTTGCATGCAGAAGAGCAAACCAGGGGAAGGTTTTGACAGGCAATCTTTGCAGGCACAGAGGCTCTATGCTGAGAAGCAGCCAAGCTACTGGGTCCAGCAAACCTCCAGCCTGTCCAGACGTGTCTTATTGGGGTTCTTAAGGCTGGAGTGACAAGTTCTGGACGGGACAGAGGGGCCAGGGCAGCCTCCTTTAACAGGTGGGAAGCCATTCTCTAGTGGAAACCAGAAAGCATTGTGCTGACCTGTAACCAAACCATCTGGAGACGAGAGGACAGCCCGTGGAGATAACGACATAGGGATCCAGGGGACACCAGGTGGGAAAGAGAGGACACAGTCACCATGGGCTCAACCTGTGGCTTTTGAGACAGGCCTTCCATTTCCCACTCAAGCAACTGTGGGCAAACCATCTCTCCCCTTCCCAAGCCAGTTTCTCCAGTAAAGTGGCTCCTACCAGTGGACATCAGAGGAGAGCGTGTGTGAACATCTGATTGTGGTCGCCACTGGAAGAACTCAGGGGACTGACAGTAGTAGCATGAGGAATCTTGGCTGTGAAAGGAAGGCATGGAGTAGGAGAGAGACAGTTGTCCCAATGAGCCGTGGGCACCGCCATTTTGCGTAGACCGTTGGCACCCCGGCGTAACTTAAGCCCAGATCCGTGTGAAGCTCCCAGCTCTGCACACATCATGGGAGGAAGTACAGGGCAGCTGGGGCAGACGGCACTGCTGGGCCATCAGTGGGTTCCTTCACGTACTGGAGGCCTGAGAGCTTCGTGAGAAAGCCATGCGCCAGGGATGGGGGTGATCCAGAAAACTGCTGTGAGAGGCGCAGGCACACTCCAGAACAGCAGGGTGAACGGATCTCCCTGGAGTTTTTGAAAGATGAGATTTTAGAACAAATTTATAGCAATTTATAAATATATGAGGCGTGTTAGCCTGAGAGACAGTGTGGGCTAGAAATCATACATAGGTCAGGAGATGTTTCCACAAATCTCCTGTCATAAAACTCCACATTTATCACCAAGAAAAAGCCTAGGAGGCTGGGGACTGTGCCCTGGATTTTTTTTTGAATGCCTAAGTCTTCATATTTATGGGACACATGCCCCTCTTCAACCTCTATACACCATCATGGATGCTCATAGATAAATTATGGGTTTGTTCTGTGTCCTAGTTAGGGATTACTATTGCTATGATGAAATACCATGACCAAAGTAACTTGGGGAGGAAGGGCTTTGTTTGGCTTACACTTCTGCAGCATGGTTCATCATTGAAGGAAGTCAGGACAGGAACTCAAAAGGGCAGGAACCTGGAGGCAGGAGCTGACGCAGAGGCCATGGAGGGGTGCTGTTCACTAGCTTGCTCCTCATGGTTTGCTCAGGCTGCTTTCTTATAAAACCCAGGACCACCAGCCCAGGGAAGGCATCACCCACAATGAGTTGGGCCCTCCCCCATCAATCAGTAAGTAAGAAAAGGCCCAACAGGTTTGCCTACAGCCTGATCTTACACAGAGGCATCTTCTCAATAGAGGGTCCTTCCTTTCAAATGACTTTAGCTTGTGTCAAGTTGACAGTAAACCAGTCAGCTGCTGACACTCTGGTTGACAGTCAGAAATGGGAACAGTGAGGAATGGAGCCCAACACTGCCAGCTATAGCCTGGGGGAATTCAAACACACACACTTAGGGACCCCACTTGGTTCCAGATGCCAACATGCTGTAGAAATGAATCTCGGAACAAATCAGATTAAAGCAAAGTTGAGATTTATTAAGAAAAAGACAGCAATACACTCAGATTTAAGTTGAACATTAATGGAAGGAGGCATTGAAGTGTCTTCACAGTAGTTTTGAATGATATAATTCTCTCTCTCTCTCTCTCTCTCTCTCTCTCTCTCTCTCTCTCTCTCTCTCTCTCGTGTGTGTGTGTGTGTGTGTGTGTGTGTGTGTGTGTGTGTGTGTGTGTTCACACACACATGCATGCCTGTGAAAATCAGAGGACAACTCTGAGGAAGTGATGTCTCTCACACCTCCTAAGAGCTGGGAACTGAACTCAGACTGTCAGGTCTGCATGCAAGGACCTTTCTCTGCTGGGCTATCTCGCCAGCTCTAAAATCCCATTTTCTAAACAAAATTGTAAGGTGGTTTATGAGTTATATTATTCAAGGTTAGAGGTGAGAAAGGAGTGATGACCTTGGCATGTGAGTTTGTGCCTCATCCTGTTACTAACATGACCTCATGCACACCACTGAGTCTCCCAAGCCTAGACTTCCAACTATACATACAGAGATCCTTCCAAAGAGATAGAAGAACCAACACACAGAGAAAAGACTGTTTAATCAGGATTGCAAAATGAGAGCCATGTATAAATGTGGGGCTCTTTATTAAAAGAGCAGATCTGCTTTAGACAGTAGAAGATGAAATTTCTTGGTCCAAAGATGTATGTGTGGCATGAGAATCTGAAGGAACTGGAAGACCACTCTCTCTGAGTGCACTTCCTGCATTTGCTGCATGTTTGAGGCCAGAGCTTGCACCTGTGCTTGCCCAGCATCTCGGGAGGGAAGTGGGCACCTTTATCCAGCTCGCTGGTGGTCTGCGTCTCTAATTTGGAAAAGCTGCTTGCTTTGCCATGTGATGGGGTGACCAAAGATGTGCATTTCTGAATCAGATGCCCGGGGCTTCTGCTTTGGGTCTCTCTTCCTTCTGTTTTTGGTGGTCTCCTGGGGGCCGGTTTCTCAGGGAAGAGATCTGGGGCAAGGGAACTCTGGATGGTGCAACAGTGAGTCACTCCTTTCTGCTGTGGATGTGGCTCACTTGCTCTGTTAGTGGGGGCAGGAGAAATGATTAACTCCAGGAAACTAGCTCATTTGAATAGATGTGCATAAATTATGCCTTCCACCAAAATTATCTGACCATGAGTAAAGGAAATGTGTCTTTCTGCTGCTTTCCATCTGGTCTTCTCCCCCCCTCCCCGACTGCTTTCTTAAACACCAAAACAATTTTAAGCTTCCATATGCAAAAGTCCATGTTGGTACATAGATTACACAGAGATGTGCAAAGTGCTTGTGTAGCAGGGTCCCCCAAAGTCTGGCTTTCTCCTGTACTCTCTGCCCCATCCTCCTGATTCTCTCCAGTTTTATTTCTGGATGTTTCTCTGGAAACTGGAAGGCTTGGGGCTAAAAGGACTCATGATAACTGGAAGCTCCATGGGTGCGAAACTGCACAACACACTACCCCTAGTGTCTGCGATTGGACAAACAAGACCCCATTTTCACAGATCTTTCCACAGAGGAGAAAACAGGCCCAGAACAGGGCTGTAGCATGGCCAGGCTTGCTAAATCTGGGCATCTTGCCTCTGAGCCCAGTGATCTTCCAAGGGTCATTGTTGGCCCATCCTGCTGGCACACTGATTCAGTGGGCAGACTCTCACTATGCCCTAAGAGGCCCTTTCCAGCAATGCTCGCCCTCAGAAAGGTGTGCCAGGTGACAGGGCCCGGAGCGAGTGCAGACACGTGCAGGTGCAAGTCACCTGTCCTTATCTAAGCCACTCTTGCAGGCAGGCAACTCTTGGCATGCATCCCAGGAGCAGAGGCCAAGGGCAAAGCATTTAATTACTGCTTACCATGCAAGTTTTTGTGTTTGGTGTGGACAGTGGCCAGTCTGCAAAACACAGCAAGTTCTTACCATCCTCCAGTGAATGGATCCCAGGAATCCATCCTTGCCTGACCATGGGTCCTATTGCAATTGGAGAAGTGGTGGCAGACACTCTAGACATGCCCCTCACCCACCCTGCCCATGGTCTAAGCCACGCCCTCCTGAGAGTCCCTCATCCTAGGCCACACTGCCACCTAAGCACTCTTGCCCACCATGATCCTCAGCGGTCACATTGTGGCTTCATAATCCATCTCCCTCTGGTTTTCACATACAACCACCTGAGGTTACAAAAAAAGCTAAATCATGCAACTTTCCCACCATGACAGAAGAAACCGAGATTTAGATAAACCACAAACTCAGAAACAAAAGAGAAAATATGGCAGGTAATTAAATGAATCTAGATTAACAACCTGTGGTGCTCCCCGACCCCCCGACAACAACAAGCTTTTTCCTGTACATGTCACAGCTCCATGTGAGCCAGCGGGCCTCCCCAGCATCTATCTCCCTGTGGACACCATCATCTCGACTGTTTGCCTGAAGGAATGAGCGTGCCTGCCGCAACAACATATTACTCCATGAAGTTCACTGGACAGAGCCAGTTACAAGACAGACGTAAAGGAGGCTGAGAATATTATCTTCCTCAGTGTCTCTACAGCAGGGATGACACTGGTGGTCACTGATGGAGCGCCATGAGTCAAGACTGGACTAAGAACTTCTGAGCATCCCCACATCAAGTGACCCGTGACAGGTCACTGAGGGCAAGATGAGGAGACTAGGGAATCCAGCCCCTGCTCTACCACAGGAATGCATCTTCCTGTGCAAAATAGAAATATTGCACAGATTCCCCCAATTTACCATTGTCATCATTGATTTATTTTATTTTATTTTATTTTTGAGGCAGCTTATCATCCAGGATAACCTTGAACTTGCAATCTTCCTGCCTCAGCCTCCCAAGTGCTTGGGTTGCAGGCAATGCACCACATACCTGGTGTGCTGACCAGTGTTCTGTTTTGTTTTTTGTCAACTCAATACAAGCTGGAGTTGTATGGGAAGAGGAACCCCAACTGAGAAAATGCCTCCATCAGATGGCCTGGAGGCAAATCTGCAGGGCATTTTCTTGCTTAATGACTGATGTTGGAGGGCACAGCACACTGTGGGCAGTGCCACACCGGGGCAGGTGGTTCTAGGGTGTATAAGAAAGCAAACTGAGCAATCCAGGAAGAGCAAGCCAATCGGCAGCACTCCCCCATGTCCTCTGCTTCAGTTCCTGCCTCCAGGTTCCTGTCTCGAGTTCCTGCCCTGACTTCCCTTTATGATGGACTACAGCCATAAACTGAAATAAATCCTTTCCTCCCTACTTGCTTTGGTCATGGTGTTTTGTCACAGAAATAGGAACCCTAACTAACTAATAAAGTCGGTATCAGGAGCGGGGTGTTGCGGTGACAGACCTGACTGTGTTGTTCTGGGGAGGACTGTGGGAGAGCTTTGAAACTTTGGGCTAGAAAAGCCTTTGAGTGTTCAGAGCCTGATGAGCTGTTGTGGAGAGTAAGAGGTAAACCGGAGAGCAGTACAGATGGAGGCCTGGCTTGTGACATTTCAGAGGGAAGCAAAGACTACCAGGACTTTGTGTGCTGTTTTGAATAAAGTGTATTTCTGGTCAGCTGGGTCTGGGAAATCAGCTGTGGTTAAGAGACCAGCATCACTAAGGTCAGATCTTCTGGGAAATGTTTTCTCAGGGTCAGCACACAGAAGCTGTGATCAGAGGGGACTAAGGCTCTATCTTATGCTGGCAGCTGAACTTGGTAATGTGTAAGAGTCATCTAGGTGGTATTGGCTTTTAAAGGCGTGAAGGGGTCATGGAGAGCAGCTGAGGCTTGCCACTATGTAGCAGGGCTGGAGTACCTGAGGAGAGACTGGGAGAGGCTATCGAAGGTACAGCCTCAGCTGCAGTGGATCCCCAAGCATACTGTAGATATAACATGACTGCCAAGGACAGTCACAGCTGTGCAGTGGGGACAGCCCTGAGCCTGTGGTGTGAACTGTGGGTGCTTTGGCTGGTAGAGCTGAAGAAGCAGGGCTGCCCAAGCCCTTTGGAGCCCAGAGGATCCTGAGTCCTAGATGCCGTCTATTAAGCTGTTTACATTATTGGAGTTTGGTTTTTCTTTGATTTTTTCCGTCACTGTGCTCTGGTTCTTCCTTACTTATTTTTTATTTTAGAGGAAATAGTTGAGAGGCTTTGGAATTTTTGTTTGTTTGCTTTTGCTGTTTTTTTTTTTTTTTTTTTGAGACAGGGTCTCTCTATGATTTAGTTCTGGCTGTCCTCAAACTCACTCTGTAGACCAGGCTGGCCTCCAACTCATATAGGTTCACCTGCCTTTGCCTCATGAGTGCTGGGATTAAAGGTGTGCACCACCACAACTGGCCACCTTTAAAGAGACATTGGTTTGTTTGTTTGTTTATAGAATTTAAACCTTTAAAGCGTTAAACAAATTTTAAAGACTGTTGGACTTTTAAAGTTATACTATGGGTTTTTTTTTTTTTTTTGGTTTTTCGAGACAGGGTTTCTCTGTATAGCTTTGCGCCTTTCCTGGAACTCACTTGGTAGCCCAGGCTAGCCTCGAACTCACAGAGATCCGCCTGGCTCTGCCTCCCGAGTGCTGGGATTAAAGGCATGCGCCACCACTGCCCGGCATTATACTGTGTTTTATATTGTGATATTAACATGGTATCCTGGGGACAAACAGGAAAGGGAAGTTTATGGCTTAATAGTGTGATGTGTCTGTGTGTCAAGTTGACAAGGGGTCAACTATGCTGGTTGGTCTTCTGTCAACTTCATACAAGCTAGAGCCATCTGGGAAGAGGAAACTAAATTGAGAAAATGCTTCTAATCAGATTGCCTGTAGACAAGTCTGTCGAGCATTTTCTTGATTAATGATTGGTGTGAGAGGGCACAGCTCACTGTGGACAGTGCCGCCTCTAGGCAGGTGGTCATGGGTTGTATAAGAAAGTAGACTGAGCAAGCCAGTAAGCAGCATTCCTCCACGTCCTCTGCTTCGGTCCCTGCCTCCAGGTTCCTGTCTTGAGTTCCTGTCTTGACTTCCCTTTATGGTGAACTATAACTGTAAGCTGAAATAAACTCTTTCTGCCCGAGTTGCTTTGGGTCATGGTGTTTTATAATAGCAATAAAAAGCAAACTAAGATATCCAGTGCTTCTCTACTTCCCTACACTTGAGGTACAAACCTCAAGTTTCTACCCCAGAGTAACTTCTTACAAATAAGGTATAATTTTGAGATGGTCTTGGCTAAAATATAAATACCCAAGGGAGGTACTAAGCATGAAGCATCTACGCCTTAGCTCTACATCATTCATTTGGGGCGGAGGTCCTGGCCTTTCTTCTCCAGTAGCTACTCTTCAGCCCACTGTCTAGTCAGGGACAGTCTATCCCATGCCCTGAGATTGTTCAGTGTGCTCAACATCTCATAAAACCACTCAGGACACTTGAGTTGCCTTGAATGGATTCCTTTAGGGTAAACAAAAACATCTCATTTTTTTTTTAAGTATGACTAGGTCACACAAACTTGAAGACATCTGAACGTACTATTCCTTAGGGTTATCTTCTGAAATCTGCTTGCTTCCGTTCATCCTATGCGGAAAGCCAGGGATTACTCTCTCCATGTTACAGCAGGCTATGTTTTGCGGGTAGAAGGGCAGTTGCCAATAGTTGGATATCAAAGTCTTGCAGAATTTGCCTTCTCAATCCAGGTCTGTGATTGACAGTCCCAGAGCTGAGAACATCACTCTAAAATGGCCAATCCAAAACCCAATTCCTCCTGGGACTTTACTGATTGAGTTTCTACCATCATCCAAGGTCAGTCATGACACCAAGGAATTGAATCAGGACAAAAATCACTGAACTGTGTGGCTACTAACTTGAACTTCAACGCTGTCTTCCTGATCTCTGGATCCTGTTTGGAAGCACCCACACTGTGTCTCCTGTCAATCTGTACGGGCCTAAGAAAAACCCCATGCCCCGCCCTGCTGCCTTCCCACTTCTCACTGCCATGAGAAAAGTCCGTGGCTGGGACTTTGGTGATCTGTGGGAAGGAGGCCTCTGCACAGCCATCTTAGCTGTGTGTCTTCTCGCTCAAACTCATGCCAGCATCGGAGACACCCTGCGTGCCTGACCTTGGAGAGTGATATGTCTGTCTTCCATTACTACATTAGACTCAGAGAACCAGTGCCACAGCTCCAGAGTTCCCAGAAGGAAACTGACAGGTCTTCATCTATATTAACAGCATGAGCTTGGTTGCTTCCTGATTCTGTCTATCTCCCCTCTCTTCCTTTCTCATCAGGCCCCCGAGAAGAGCAAAGAGAAGTGGGGTTGCAGAGCAGGTAGTGCTGGCCACACCGCATCCTGCAACCAACAGCTTCTAAACCTTCAGATCCAGATCCAGGGGTCTCTTGAGGTGAAATCAGCACAAAGGATTGCATAGTTCCAGGATCAAAAGGTGCTGGGGAACACAGTCCGCATGCTCCCCGCTTTCCCTTTGCCACTGCAGACTGCTCCCCCACATCTAGGCACCGAAAGCCCCTTAAATTACAGATGCTCCCGTGGCTCAGCCACTCCATGGCCTCACACAGCCTTCCTCAGCTCCACAGGCTGCTAATAACACATCAAAGTGCTCTCTGTAACTCTTCCTTTCCAGAACAGAAGCAGCTGGATCATCCTTGTTCTTGCTTCATTGCTGAGAAGACCGGTGAATGGGAACATATTATATCAAACAACTAGTTGGTATTTAAGACTCATTATGACCTTCATTGACCCTCCCACCTCCCAAAGATCATGTTGAAAGATTAATTGCCAGCCTATGGCACTATTGAGGGGTAGTGGTACCTTTAAGAGATGAAACTTAGTGAAAGAAGCTTGGGTAAGTGGGGTGAGTTGGGGCATGCCATTGGAGGGGATGTTGGGATCCCAATCCCTCCCTCTTCTCTCTTTGCTTCTTGACTACCTGGAGGTGAGCAGTTTCCCTATGCCCACCATAATGTACTGGGCTCCCTCGGGCCCAAAGGAAACAAAGTTAAGCAACCATGGGGTAGAAACCCTGAACCAATAGGGGTAGGTGTGTGTGTGTGTGTGTGTGTGTGTGTGTGTGTGTGTGTGTACACATATATAAGCACTTTGCTGTGTTATTAACAGCCTGTGGAGCTGAGGAAGGCTGTGTGAGGCCATGGAGAGGCTGAGCCAAGGGAGCATTTGTAATTTGAGGGGCTTTCAGTGCCTAGATGTGGGGGAGTAGGTATATGTACACACCTCTATCTATCTACCTATCTATCTATCTATCTATCTATCTATCTATCTATCTATCTATCTATAGATATAGATATCCTTTCCTCCTTATGAGTTGATTTTCTCAGTATTTTTTTTTATAACAATGGAAAGCTGACTCATACAAGCTCCTGTCTGGGAGGACAGAGCCAGGCAGATGAAGGGAGTAAAGTACATAGAGGACAGGGTTCTTACAAGTCATGGACCATAAAGCAGACACTGGGTCAGAAAGAGAGCTGGGAGCCCCAAGTTACTGCTTATCTAGTTGCCTAGGGGAAAACAGGGGGTCAGAGACTGATAGAAAACTAGACAGCAAGCCTGCAAGATGGCTCCGTGGGTAAAGGTGCCTACCACCCAAGAATGACAACATGGGACCCCCATGGTAGAAGGAAAGAACTGACTTTTGATGGTTGTTCTCTGACCTCCACATATGGGCTGGGGTGCATGCATCACCCCAAAATAAATACATTAAAATGTAATACAATTGGATAGTATCTCTGATGTCCTGGCCTCTCCACCGGCTTTCCCTGCACGACAAAGGCTACGTTCAAGCCATTGTGCCCTGCGTGAGCTCACAGAAAGGAAAGCCACATGCTTAGATTGTAATCAGAGCACCGTGTGCCGGCAAGAGCGGAATGGGAAGAAGGGGTGCCAGGGGAACCCCAGGATGATCTGGTGAGGGGCTCCACGCCAAGATGTAGCCTAGTGTGGCTTCCACTTACCCAGCAGCTTTTGTCGCCTGGTACAGTCTTGTTTCAGGTCTAGCCTCTGCTAAGGGAAATGTGGAGAGCTTGGACTCATGGGAACTAGTGGCTTGTCTAGGATGGCATGGCTGTGGTGGAGGCAGGAGTCAGCTGACCAGCATGGCCCAAACTGTTTCACCCAAGAACATAGTTGTTGTTGTTTTTTTAAATTTCTGAAGGGCTTCCCTGAAGACGGACATTACAATACTTCCCTACATTTGGCTTGATTCTTAGAAATGGCCTCTCAGCCTCACAGCCAGTGATAATGTGGACACGTGGACTTATTGTCCTTCGTTTCTTGGTCCATAGGTGACCCCTACTTCTAGCACACTCCACATAAGAAAATCCAGAGTAACTTCACATGCAAAACGAATAAGAGAGGGGAAGACTTTCTTCGGGCGAAAGGGAGCCAGCTTCTTACAACCGGGGGATTTCCCTAGTACATTTAAGAATGAGACTCAATTTCCAAAAATTCCTTTGGCGCTCAACTTTTCAGGAACATGCCTATTGTCAATTTACGAGAACAAAACAGTGCTCTTTCTTGGCTTTGCTCCTGATACCGACATGCCAAAGAGAGATGGGGTTTGCTGGAAAAAAAAAATTTACTGTACAAAAATGTTCTGGCAACTTTGCTTACAGCGTCTTTTCTGAACACTCCAACTAAACTCTGGAAATTTCTGCATTGCCAAGGCAGACCAGCTAGGGAAGACTGCAAACTCAGAAGCACTCTGCTGAGGTCAGTGAAAGATGCTGGAAGTATTCTGGGGTCTGAACACCCTAATGCTTTTCTTCCTCTGGGTAACTTTTCAACTTAAAATGCTAGTATTGATCGGCTCTGAGCTTTATTGATGAGCAGCTTTTCTTAAAAACTCACATCTATTTTAATTTTTATAGTCTTTCTTCTCAAAATTCCATCCCCTCCCATTTCACCCTTACCACCAATTAACAAGTCCATGGGAGACAGGTATGCTCATATTAGGGCACTGTCTCAGGTTAATACTTTATTAGCTAGTGAAAGGTTACTCTGATCGACGTAGCTTAGCATAAAGCATCAACCGTTCCCTCACAAAAGACAGAAATGCTTTTCCTTATCAGGCTAATGGTGTATTTATTCTTGGATTATGTACTTAAGTATTTACTTATGGCTTCCTATCTGCCAATTAGTTAAATAGGAAAGCCATATCTCCTTATGGGGGGAATCTCTGCTCCCTGGTGGGTGGTGTTAGGTCCCAGGTCCTCTCGGGAGCAAGATACCTTCCATATAAAAGCTGGCATGAAGCAGGCAGGCTGGAAGGAGAGTCACTGTGTGGCCACCTGCCCTCACTGGGCTTCTAGAACCTTCTGGCATCCACCAAGCTCCACTTCAGCCCCAATTCCACTAAGTCAACTACTGAGCCCGAAAATTCCCATGACACCCATGTCAACTGCCCGAGAGAGGACCGTTTTCAAGTATGAAGATTCTATTTGAGAGGTGCCATCTGCATTTCGAAAATGGTGTCACACGGATGCTGTAAAACATCAAACTGGGCCCACTCAATCATGCCAAGGTGACAGAGCATGATGGGCTCCACCCAGCCACTGGCTCCTCCAACGGCTGTATCTGAACTGGAAGTTTCCGGTTACCATCACCTCTGTGTACTTTAAAAAATGCAGAGCAAGGACAGATGAGGCGGCTCGGTGGGTAACGGCACATGCCACCACGCCTGAGGACCTGAGTTTGATCCCTGTGGGCCACATGATAGAAGGAGAGAACTGACTCCCACAAGTTACCATCTGACCACCACGTGCATTGTGTGGCACACACGTGCACACACACACACACACACACACAACCAAGTGTTAGGTAGTAACAATGCAGAACACTTGGCTTTCTTCTAGACACACGACTTAGAATTTCTTTGCAACAACATCCCTGGCTGATTCGTGTGCACGTACAGACTGAGGAACGCTGCTCCAGATCCAGAGTCACGTTTGTTACCACACTCTCTACTAATATTTGAGATATATTAGGTGGGCAGATAACAGAAGAACAGATGATAGATGTTTGGCTGAATGGATATAAGGATGAATGAATGAATGAATGAATGACTAATGGAATAAATGAATAAGATTCATTGACATGGAACACAAAAATGTTAAACTACCAAAACCAACAGATACGAAACACACAGAATTCAGGCCATTTCTAGACTCATTTACTTTCCTTCTCTCTTTTTTTTAAATGGTGAACAGAGGCTCCAAAGCCCAAACAAGTTCCTCCATAGAATGCGCCCAATGTGCCACACTGCACAGCAGCCACCATCCTCCTGTGGCTAACATCTCAGACGATGTTGCACAAGGCCTGGTCAGTTCAGAAGGGAGGGCACTTTATGCGTGGGGGAAACCACGGGGTCACTTGGGATCTATTTGTTTCGCAGTCACCTTGGCAATCACTAGAAGTCAGGAAGAAGGCCTCTGCCAACTCAGGAGAAGCAACTGCTTCCGTCACAGTGATCATGACAGTCCTTTGGATTACCTGTCGGTGAGGACAAGGCTCAGCATGTGCTCCACAGCCTGGCTGCTTCCTGCCTTCCTCTCCCCTGGCATCAGCAAAAGCACCAGAATGTGTTCACCTGGGAGGACAGGACTGCACGCAGAATCTGTCCTTGCCAAGTGGCTCCTGGACCATCCACTTCTGTCACATCCAATTCATCACCTAGTGTAGGATGGTCTTGGAAACTGCAGTCCCCACACATTCAGAGCCAAAGGACACCTGGAGAACTTCTGCCTCCACACCCCTTAGCCCAAGAAATCTCAATGTCGGGGAGCCAGGATGAAGGCTTTCCCATCAGAGGCCCACAGGTAATATCTCCTTGGGTTTGGACTTCTCTAAATGGGAAGCCCTCAAGTTTTGTGTCGTAGATACCTTTGAGAAAGGGATAAAAGCCACGTATCTCTTCTCTCTCCCAGGGAAATTGTACCTGAGGACATTTTTTACTTTCAATTTCAAGGGAACTTCTTGAGTTATTCAGAGAATCCCTAGAGCGCAGAAATTCTAGGTTAATAATCATTGATAGAAATGAGGCTATGAGCCTTTTCTCTAAACACAGCTCTCCTTCAGCACACTAACATCAACAGAAGAATATGAGTCATTTTTAATGAGGGGAGGTAAGCCAGATGTAGAAATTAGAGAAGCCGGCGTTAAAAAGGCAGAGGACAGGAACATCAAGACAGATGACCAGACGAGGCTAGAGTGAGGGAGAAAGAAAGAGGAGAAGGAGGAAGCAGAGTTGGAAGGGAAGGCCTCTTGGGATGGTTGGGAGGAGGACAGGAGACCCAATGGCACCTTCGAGAATTTTCCCAGGGCTTGGCTCGATGACTAGAATCAAGTTTCTTAAATCCATATTGCCTTAATGGCTTCTTTTTCTGACAGTTGCAGACCATGCGCTCGATAAATACTTATTGATTCATTGATTTCCTCCTTAGCTAGTGTTGCCGGGAATGAAACCATCTGCACAGTGGCTCCAGTACAGGGTTCTAGGCTGCCTGTCTTCCCATCTCCAAGAGACTAGAGCTTTGGAAGTCCCGTCAGTGGCTCTATGGTGACCACCACAGAAGTAGTTTGACAGGTAGCACTGGCCCCAACCAACTAAAAACACTGATGTGCCTGCTGTCTGAATTGTTTAGAAAATTGCCATTCCTCCATTGACCTCTGCTACCATGGACTGGCTCTCATACGTGAGGAGGGAGCCCTCGTCAGAAAGAGGAAAGGGAACAAGGGCATTCGTCTAAAGTCCTCCCTTCAGCAGAGAAGGCTACAGGATGAATCTGTTCAAACATTTATGATACAAAAGAAAGGGAGGGCCATGGTGTGGGAGTGTGAGTCTGTATTCTTGATGGACATTTTAAAACTCTGCTCGATTTCCAAAGCCCAGAGGAGCCAGATCATTATAATCTTGTCTTTGCAAGCCAAGAATAGCTCAAGATTTATGCACCATGTTGGACAGACCTCCTCTGCCTGGATGCTGCCTCTGAGCAAATTTATGCAATCCTGCCCTGGCTTTGACGAACTCTGTGCCTGGGGTTCACTGGCATGCCAATTTACCAAGAAGTGCCAGGTCAGCCCTTCCCAGGGAGTGGCACAACCCAGATTACAGCTAAGTCTGATGGAATTGAGGGGAGGAAAAAGTAATCAGCACTAACAATGTGCTTGTGGGGTGCCTAGGTGCTAAGGGCCAAACTCCGGGCTGCAGTTTACGTGAACCTGCAATCCCTGAGAATGTTCTTGACCTCTCTGAACCACAGGCTCCTATTCTGAAATCTTGGAGGTCAGAGGATCCCCATTCATATGGCTGCTGAGAGGCTTGCTACAAAGCAGTACCTGGAGATGAAGATGCTCCAATGGGAAATGTCTTTAAGGTCAGCATCTTCTTCAAATATGGTGGAAGCCAACCGGTGAAGAATGTCACAAGACATTCCCTAGGATAGAGTCCTCTTAGGGTGCCTAAGGGAATGACGGAAAACTGGATAGGCCTTCCAGGAGTTTGCCTGATCACCGGGAACACCACTGGAGAACAAGTAAACAGACTTCCCAAGCTATGGGCAAAGCTGCCAACAGAGAACTGCAACACAACCCGGACAGGATACCCCGGCTCAGTCGGCACACAGCACAACCACTGCTTCTCCACAATTCTGCTATTTCAGCCTCACAAATCCCTACTCTCAGGTCATGAGGCATGTCTTTGCTGTGATCAAATGCCGGTCCGAAACAACGTGTGGAAGGAAAGACTTGTTTTCATCATTGTTTCAGAGGTTTCTGCCCACAATGGCAGAGAAGGCATGGCCGCAAAACTCACGTCATAGCAGACAGGAAGGACAATGGAGCCATAACCAAAGGACCAGAGTAAAATACAGCCCTCAAGTACACATCCCCCAATGATCCTGATGACCTATTTCCCCAACCACGCCCTACCTCCCACCTCACAATAGTCTATCAAATATTGAACCTATCAATGGTTTAATCCATTTACTAGATGAGACTCTAATGATGTAATTACCTCTGGAAATGCAGCCAGCATATTTGAAGGTGTACTTTCTTAACCTCCCAGAGGGTTCTGAGTCTAACCAAGTTATCAAGCTCAACCATCTCAACCAGAAAACACTACTGTAAGAGACGGAAACAGTGCCAAGGTCCCCTGCGCCCTGCTCAGCAGGAAGGTCACAGGAGCCGAGCCCTCAAGCACCTAGAGGCGGACAGGCTCTCTACTCATTGATTGCTACTGGAGAAATTAAAGCAACTGAACAGGGAGATGAACCACGCCCTGGTGGGTGTACCCATGGTGCACCAGGCCCTGTATGAAGCCTTCCTCCAATTGGGCAGCGGTCGATGAGCATGTGCACATGAAGCCCTCCTCCGGGTTGGGCAGCAGTAGGTGAGCATGCTTTCAGCCTGTGTTAGGATCCTAGATAGCATTTTCCAAAGTGTGCTTTATGGAATCCAGGCCCCCGGTGCATTTGTGAACACCGCCTGAATGCGACACACTCAGAGAAGGAGTTGAGAGCCCAGGGGACACGCAGTGAGCGAGGCCAAACTTACCTGTGCAGGGAACTGCAGTTTGCCCTTTTGTGGTCCTCCATGGATTACACTTCATCGGAGTGTTGTGAGAGACACAGCTTCGGTGTGGGAATCCCCACCCTGCCTCTAATTCCGCTGCCGTTTCTTACTTGGGGCCGTTGGCCTTTCATATGCTTGGCTCCGCGGCCATCAGACTGCACCAAGTTCATCTGAGACGGCCCAATCTGTGCCATGCACCGCACCAGAGATGAACCCTGGAGCAATGCTAAGTAAGGCCTTTACACAAAGGCCAGCCAGCAATGGTGAGCTTCCCGGGGCTGGTGTCTGGAGACTGAAGGCGGATGTCGTCTCTCAGCCATGGCCCGGCCCACTGACTTTTCTTGCTACTTTTTACTTTATTAGCCTTCTTAGGAAACAGTCAGGTCTGGAGTATGGTTTGCCTAGCATGCATGAGGCTCTAGATTCTATCATCAGCACCGAAACACACACACACACACACACACACACACACACACACACACACACACACACGGGTCGGGAGAGAGGACACAAAGGAGGGGGGAACATGTGGATATGGTGAAAGGAGAAATGAGAGGTGGATATGATCGATATACATGTATGAAATTTTCAAAAAAATAAAGCTTTTCTAGAAAGGAGGAGGAGGAGAAGAAGAAAGAATGAAAACGCAAATTTGCAAGAATCCACCGCTGGCCCTTCTCAGAGGGCATGCTCTAGCCTTAAAGCCTCTATGCTTCTGTACCCAGAAGCCCCTTCTGCAACAGGGTGTAATGCAACCCACGCTAATCACCCAGTAACACCAAGTCACTGCTTAAATGTGCCGAGTCCAGCGGACATGAAGCTTGAACAAAACTGTGAAGAAAGTAGCAATATTCCATGAATGTATCCCTCTATTTTTCTAATGTCCTTTTTAGGTCAGAGCCTTGTTTCCACCCAAGAAATAACAGCAAAGTGCACAGATGTATGAAGTGTGCAGTGCCTAGTGTGAGTCTTGGCTCTGTCTTATTTGCCAGACAGCCTAGATGGGGTTATTCAGCCATCTGAGCTTTGGTTTCCGTATTAGCAAACTGTGTCACAGCACTGGGGTGAAGTTCAGTTGCACTGATATGCATGTCCCAGAAAGATCTGGGGCAGACACGGGCCAATGAGACACTAAGGCCATGGCAACTCCCATCCCTGTGCTGAGAGTGCCTAGAAGGGCTCACCGTGTCCCTTACTCTGTGCCTAACACAGAATTGGTGGTTCATCTTCTCTAGCAGCCTGGAGAAAGAAATAGCAACATCTACTCTTAGAAGCAGAGACACAGACTAGGTTGTGATTGGTTGCTGAAGCCAGCCTTGCGTGCTCAAGGCCTCGGGTTCCACCCCCAGCACATGCTTTATACTCAACTTCCAGAAGCCAAAAGGCTGAGGATATGTTTGCTTATTTTTCAAGTGAAAACATTTTTTTAAGACCATGAAGGGGAACAGTGATAAACAGAAAAAGAAAGGAGAAAAAAAGGAGGTTCTGGAGATGGAGTAGAAGGAAAAAATACACCATATAGAAAACTACCTTTCTATATTGGCAAACTATAAACGTCACTAAGCTTAAATTTGCATTATTAGAATCTGTTTACATTATAAAAGAAATGCAAAATTGTTGGGCATGGTGGGGCACACCTTTAATCCCAGCACTGTGGAGGCAGAGGCAGGAAGATCTCTGTGAATTCAAGGCCACCTTGGTCTACATATCAAGTTCCAGGACAGCCAGGGCAACACGGAGAAACCCTGTCTCAAAAAAAAAAAAAAAAGAGAGAGAGAGAGAGAGAGAAAAGAAAGAAAGAAAGAAGAAAGAGGAAGGAAGCATTGCCCACAGAGCAGACGCCCACAACATTGCTACTGTAAAATCAGGGCAAATGCCAACCAGCCCTGGGCCTACTCAATCCCATGGCTCAGCAGAGCTGCCTGAATTATTATCAGTCAGTCCACCGGGCCAGCCAATGCTTTCAGCAGCCCAGAGCCAAGATTCTCAAATCATAGTCTAAGGCCAACAACGTCAACATGAGTTAACTTTTAATATGGAAAAAACTACGTTACTTACCACTACATTTTGTTGTAGCTCATTTGGGTCATAAATCAGTATTGATATGCTAAAAGAATAGTTACCTATTTTGCCTAAGAGAATAGTTACCAAGTTAGACATAGTTTTTTTTGTCATTAATTTTTAAAAATGTATTATCATGGTGTGTGTGTGTGTGTGTGTGTGTGTGTGTGTGTGTGTGTTGTGTAGGTGTGCACAGGCCACAGCGCACATGTAGAGGTGAGAATATTCTCTCCTATTTTTATTGGGTCTCAGGGATGAAACCTGGATCAGATCTTCAGCCTCGGCTCCTAGGGCATCTCACAGTCCTAGACACAGTTCTGAAATCACCTTTATCCGGGTGAGACAATGACAACACTTTTTAAATCTGTTTACAAGTACTTTGCTGTAGCAAGAATCTTAAAAGGTCTTATTAATAAAAACAAACCCAGGGCCAGGTATTGGGGTAAATGCCAGAAGATCAGAGAAGCAGAACAAGCCACAGCTTCCTCACCTTGCCAGTTCCTCAGCTGATCTCGTTTCCTCAGACTGGAAGCCTCTGAGTCCTCATCCAAATGACTCTCAGCTGAAGTGCTGCTCAAAAGCCTAAAAGCTTAACCAGCCAAAAGCTTCTAGTTTCTGGTTTTCACGCTTTATATACCTTTCTGCTTTCTACCATCACTTCCTGGGATTAAAGGCGTGAGTCACCATGCCTGGCTGTTTCCAGTGTGGCTTTGAACTCACAGAAATCCCAATAGATCACTGCCTTAGGAATGCTAGGATTAAAGGTATGTGTGCCACCATTTTCTGGCCTCTGTATCTAGTGGTTGTTCTGTTCTCTGACCCCAGATAAGTTTATTAGGGTGCACAATATTTTGGGGAACACAATATCACCACACTTTGTAATTCTGGGTTTTTATTTTTTTTTTGTGTGTGTGTGTGTGTTTTTAAAAATAGGGTTTCATGTAGACCTGATTGGCCTGGATGGAACTTGGTGTACAGACCAGGCTGGGCCTCAGGCTCACAGAGAACTGTCTCTATTTACCGAGTGCCACTATGCAGAGCTATCTACACATACAAGAGTACCATTTCCTCCAAAAGCCTACATCTCGCCAAATGGAAAACTATTTCTCCCATTGGATTATATATGAAGGAAATCTGTAATAAGGCTTATTTACAATGCCCAAGACACTTTATCCTCGCCCGATAAGGCCAAGGGCATCTTCTACAGAGGCCAGTGAGACAGCAGTCAGTATTTAGAGAGCCATAACTTCCCACTCACGTGGTGTTTGGACATCCGTGGCGTGGAATGGACACAGCCTGTCAGCCATGCAGGCTGATTAGCACTGTGGTTTCTTTACCCTTCACTACCCACTGCAGGTAAAGACGGCATAGGAGTTACCATCTGGTGACCATGTTCCAGCTTCACCGTCAACAAAGCAAACTGCTGCACCTTCTGTCACAGTAACTGCATCGTAAATAAAATCGGTGGCAGAATCTGAGAGCAGTTCAACTCTCCCAAGTGTTAGCACAGAGGGGAGGGAGAAAGGAGGCCACATCAGTGAGGCTGCAGCCACTGCTCCTGGAGCCTTGCATGGCAGCATCCATTGAGAGCAATGCAAGAGAGGAGATGACCCTGCTTGTGTGCCTCCTTCCGCGGGCTCCTGACCAAATCTGTGGGCATCGGGAAGGGTTTCCCGACAAGCCTTTTGCGATTCAAGCAATTTTCATCTTCCCCCAGCACACAAGGCTTGGTAGGATCGCCAGCCTGCTAGCAAGAGGAAGGAAGAACAGCACTGGTGGTCAGCAGCAACCTTCTGTGACGCCTGAATGCCCTTGGGCCCACACGATCACCTGCTTCCATGTCTGCTGGTCCATCAACCATGGCTGGGAGCCTTTACCAGCAAGGTGTCTTGGCTGGGCTCCCCTCCCCAGAACTTTCTGGCCTCCAGAGGACTCTGAGCTTTGAATCAATGGGTTTCCTCTGCCTAATTCATCGGGTGATACTAGATTCATGAGAACAAAAATGCCCAAGATACAGTTAACTGGGGCAAACTTTCTGTTAAGAGTTTTGGCAACAACGAAATTACCAGAGTGGCTAAAGTCTGTGCTGTGAGTGCTGCAGATCTGGCTCCACACACAACACATGCAGACCTTGGCTATGAGCCCTGCAATGTTTTACTCTTGGGGGACACATCATATTATGAAGGATCCATAAGTTCTATAAACCCCACACTTCAGAAGTTCTATTGGTTCTTCACGGGCTGTGGCTGTCTCTAAGTCGACTTTCTCTGTGAGGTAACTGTTGGCTGTGTGTGCATGGAGCCTAGCGGGACTCTGGTCTCAGCTCCATTCCCAGCCAGGTCCACACAAAACTGTCAGATGCCCACCTGACCCATGGCTTAATGAAATCCCGAGTACCCCTGCAGGGCCAAGCACAGAGCTCCACTCAGTGTTTAATAAACACCCAGAGGGCTCTTCCTTCTGCTCACAGCTCCAGGTCATCTCTGCACTCACAGGCTCCCAGATCCAGGTCTCTGGTCCTGATTTCTTCAGACCAAATGTATACACCCAACCCACAGGCAGAGAAGACGGCCCCTGGCACCTAACTGAACACTTAGGAAAAAGAACCTGCTTATGTCCTCTCTGCTTTGATTTCCTTCACCTAACACAACACGAGGCAGCTGCAGAGTCCTGCCTCTCCCCTACCCCGACTCCTCCACCCCATCCCCTATCATTCATCTTTCCTGGAAGGATCTCAATATCACCTCTTTTTTTCTCCTTTTTTAATTAAGAAATTTTCTATTCATTTTACATATCAACCACAGATTCCCCGGTCCTCCCTCCGAATGGGAGAACAAGGAAAGAGATACCATGATAAATGAAGACACCATGGGAATAGGGAGAAGCAGAGTGCTAGGGAGGTACCCAGGAATCCACAAGGATGACTCCACCATAGACTACTGGCAGTGGTCAAGAGGGTGCCTGAGCTGACCTACTCTGGGGATCGGATGGCTGAATACCCTAACTGTCATCATAGAACCCTCATCCAGTGACTGATGGAAGCAGATGCAGAGATCCATGGCCGGGTTCCAGTCAGTATCACCTCTTAACTGCCTATCTCCCAGTCACCATCACCTCTTTGCTCCCCAAACTCCTTCCTCAGAAGCAGATGAGCCAGTGCCTTTCCACCATCCCAGCTTGTGAGGAGCTCCATGTCTTACCCTCCCAGCTCCCCCACCAGGACACTGCTTTCCACCGCCATCTGAAGGCTCTGCAGTCTGCCCCCCATTTTTTCTCTCATTCCTTTTCACTTAGCAATGACCTACAGGCCCTTTCGTTTGGGGGTATCAAGCTTTCATTTTTCTCCCCCAGAGGTAATGACCTTGCCTTAAAATAAATTAAGGTAAAATATGTATAACCTAAAATTTCCTAGCATGACCATTTTTTTCCAGTGTACATTCATTTCACGTGGAGGCCATCTCCAGTCATTTGAAGAAAGTTGGTCGTCTTCCAAAGTGAAACTCTACTCATGAGAAACAACTCCCCTCCCCCCACCTCCCAGGCCTCCCAATGACCACACTCAACTTCTGTCTCTAAATGTGACTGCATTAGGAACCCCACAGAAGACGCATCATCTAACTTGTCCTTTGTGACTAGCTGATTTTGCTGGGCATACTGGTCCCCCAGGTCCTACTACATGGTAACACATGACAGGCTGTACGTTTTTTCAAGGCTGAGTAATAGCCCGTACCATAGTATATCACATTTTCTTTACCTGTTCATCCAATGATGGGCACTGGAATTGCCTCTACCTTTTAGCTGCCGTGAATCATGCTGCTCTGAGTTTTGGGGTTACAGATCCAGATTCTATTTAGAACTGGTAGACCATATGGAAACTCCACACCCCACCCAAATCTGCTTTGAGAGAGCCTGGTAAGAGAATCTCCAGGACCAAGAGCAGGGTGAGCACAGTGAGTCCCCTTCCTGGTCCTGCTTCAGGGTTGAGGGAAATGTGTGGTTAAGTCTGACAAATGGAAGAAAACACTGAGTGTCAGGTGAGGCACTTGAAACCGAAAGGAAGGTGCCTGTGCCTTGCTTTTCACGGTGCCTAAGGGTACCACAACGTCAGCAAAAACTTCCTCAAATGCTGTAAAACATCTTACATGACAAGAAGCAAAGCCCCAACAAACTGGAGTTAGAACCGAGGCACACAGCTGAAGACTCAAAGCCCCAAAGCACCTGGAGCACCTCCCCACACGTGCTGCTGTTCCTCAGCCTGGAGCACCTCCTTACACGTGCTGTTCCTCAGCCTGGAGCACCTCCTTACATGTGCTGTTCCTCAGCCTGGAGCACCTCCCAGTACTGAGGTCGCTCATCTCTGCCCATGGGGTCCAATGGAGCATTGCATTCCAGAAGCCTCCTGGGCTTGGCTGCAGCCAACCTTCTCTGCTCTAAATGGCTTTGAACACTGCCTTGGGTACTTTTTCATCTCCCTTCCCATCCATGTTCTCCTACACTGAAATGAGTATCTTACATGTCCCCAACCTTCAGCATAGGAGCTCTGAAAATAGTTTTTGAGAGATACAAGCATATCTAAAGCATGGTTGATGAATATTTTTGGACAGATACATGCACATACATGTAAAGCATGGGTGATGTATGTCCTAAGGTTTCTAATGGAAGTCCTCAAGTTTGTATGACAAGCACTTTACTCACCAAACCCAACATTTGGAGTTTTGACTCATCCCCTACTTCCTTGGCAGAGAGATTCACAAAAGGAACGAGGTGCACCAGCGGCAGAGGCAAGACCACCATGAGGTCGGCTGCTCTCCTCACCACCCCTGACATTGGGGTTGGAGCATGTCTCACGTAGGACTGACCTCAACATGCTAGATATCAAAAGAACCCTTCTTTTCTGTTATGACAGTCCACGTGCTGTCTAGGTGTTGCCAAGTGTCTCCTCCAGTCGCAAGGGGGAAATCACTCTCGCTCAGAAAAATTGCATCAAGGTGACATGTGATGAGATGGGCAGGGTTTATCTGCTTCAGGACCTTCTAAAAGGCAAAGCCTGAATGTAGATTAGAGACAATGCACAAGACCTCATCAGAAATATCCACAATACTTATTATCACCTGTACATAATTCATAACTTGATATATCTTGTGAATAATTAAGAAATCTGACTGGGAACCTCTTCCAACAGAACTTCTGGGAGAATATAAAGTAATCTGCCATAAAATATTGACCTTGGTCTAATTCAATACAAAGCTCACTTAAGGCTGGAGAAAAGGCTATGTCAAAACTGCTCCACAGACTCTTTAAAGAGCTTAGAAATTTGGGGGAACAGAGAAAAAAATCTGTAGAATAGAAGTCTACCCTATCATGCACCATGAAATCTTGGGGCAGGGAGCAAAGACCCTAGAACTACTTTGCTGTTCTAGTTTCTATCTTGACTATTCCTCTAATGGCCCCTTGGTAAAGATTTTGTGGCTATTGGGATGTGGCTATTGTGGCTATTAGAACCTCCAGGAGATGGACCACTCGAGGGGCTTTTAGACTACTGGGGCTATGACCTTGAACGGAACAGTGGAGCCCAGGCCCTGCCTTCCTGTGTCTTGCTTCCAGTCTGTGAAGGAGCGGTTGTCCGACCGAATGCTCCTGCCATGATCTGCTGCTTCACCACAGATCAGTGGGGCCAGCCAACCTTGGACTGGAACCTCCCAAAACCCCGAGTCCAAATATACCTTTCCTCTTAGAGAGAGTGATTCCTGTTATTTTGTTACGGTGGCTGAAAGCTGTTTCAAAACATTCATAATAGCCTTTGAACCCTTAGATGGAAGAAATTTCACACAAGGACTTAAGGAAAGAGCAAGGCAGAATCGGGGTGTGGTTCAGAGACGGAGAAAGGATAGGGGTGCTCAGAAGCTCATAGCCCAGCTGAAGCGGGCCCTGAACAAGAATGGAGGGAAACATCTGCCTGGAAACAGTCCCTGTCCTTTGGAGAGGTGAAAATCCCCGAGAAGAGCCACAGTGGTTAGCAAAAGCATGATGCCTCCACAGGTTCCTGTCTCGTCCCCTTTGTGAATCTGTCTGCCAAGGAAGTAGGGGACGAGTCAAAACTCCAAAGGAAGGGTTTGGTGAGTAAAGTGCTTCTCCTCTGAGCTTGAGGACTTCCGTTAAAAACCCCAGAACCCACATAAAAGCCACCAGTGCTGGGGAGATAGAGACCGTAGGATCTAGGAGCTGGCTGACCAGCTGGTCTAGTCAAGTAGGTGAGCTCCAGGTTCAGGGATAGATCTTGTCTTGTGAAATAGGGTGGAGAATGATTGAAGAAGACACCAGATGTTGACCTCCAGCTTCTAAATAAATCACACCCCAACACCTGCATAGTAGATACATGTACACACATATATGTGTACACACACAACTTATTAAACTGTGGGTTGAGACCCTACAGGGGGTTGAGTGACTGAATGTGGAGGTCACAAAACCTTTGGCAATAATATAAGGTTTCTGAATGCACAATGGCCAAAACTAAGTTAAAAATCCAATATGTAATGAATCTGAGTTATTTCTGGCAGTCTTAGCTCTGAACACGCACATGCCCTTTGCTGTCAGTAGCAAAAGAACTGCCTGAGATGCTTCTGCTCAGATTTGAGACTCTTGAAAGATATGAGTTACAGCAATTTTTTTTCTATGCATAGAAGGTTTGCTGCTCTTGTGGAAGCATAATGGTTTAATTACGGAAGACCAAGATTTTTAATATTTCCTCCTGTCATTCCTCACCAGGTAAGCAGCAAATTAGCGTATCTTTGTATTGCATTAGAAAGTTTGATTTTAAAAATGGCTGTTTGAAATACTACCGACTGGAGTTTCATAGATAATCATTAAATGAATTTTTTTTCTTGGGGTTAGGAAAGAGTTTCCAGCAACTTCAGAAATGACCCAAACGCATTCCTGCCAGTCTGCACTATGTATTTATGTGCTACAGCATCCTCAGCACTGACTATTGTAAAATCAAAATATCGATCAGCTCCGAAAAGCACCGAGGATGCTCTAAGGCCTGTAATAGCAAATATTTAGCCAAGATTTAATTAGTTACATAAAGGCAAACACATCCACCTCATTATGCAAAATTGTTTTTCAAGTTTAATAAGCGATAAAATTGTACGTATAAAAATACAAACGTATGTTTTAAAGTAAACTTACGATTTATTATTAGTAAATGTTTGGTTTGTATTCCTATTTTATACGCCTGAGGGTCACGTGCAAAGGGGTTTCAAGCATAAAACATTGAAGAAGCCCTGCCCTAGGGCAACAGAACTCAGGTGGACCACAGACCGCTCCGCAGGATGGCAAGCAAGTGTTGCAGAATGAGCTCCTGTCGACCATGTGTGAGGGGGAGGGAGGGGTGTGGTCCTGATAGAGAGCAGAGCCATTCTACCCCTTTCAAACCTGCAGCCTTTACCAAATGATCCTGTGTGTGTGTGTATGTGTGTGTGTGTGTACGTACGTGTGTGTGTGTGTGTGCATGTGCGTGAGTTGTGTGTGTGTACGTGTGTGTGCATGTGTGTGAGTTGTGTGTGAGTGTGTGTATGTGTGTGAGTGTGTTTACGTGTGTGCAACTGTGTGTGCATGTGTGAGTGTGTGCTTGTGTGTGTGTGTGCACGTGTGAGTGTATATGTGTGCGTGAGTGTGTGTGTGTGTGTGTGTGTGTGAGACTGTGTGTGTGTGTGACTGTGTGCATGTGTGAGTGTGTATGTGTGTGTTGGGTGCGGGTAAAGAGATAAGAAAGGAGCCTGGCCTGGTATTTAATGGAGATTTGAGAGTCACACTGTTTTCATGCAAATCTTCTTCAGTTGCCTCCATTCATCCAGAGCAGCTGCATCTACCTTGCATGCAGTAGGGAAGAGAGAGTCGGGAGCTAGTAGAGGGCTTTTCCTTTTTCTGCTTTTTGTTCAGTCTGGTACGTTCAGGCTAAGTTTTCCTTCCTCAGTTAAATCTCCCTGGAAACTGCCCCAAAGACAGGACCAGAGTGTACCTTCTAGATGACGCGTCATACTGGTGACAAAGAAAAACTGCCATACCTACCCGTATATCATAGGTTAAATTATGTCCTCTCGAATGTGTATGTTGAAGGCCTAACCCAGGACCTCAGAACGTAACCTGACTTGAAATTGGGGTCTTTATAGAGGTCATCATGTAGCAATGAGGTCATTAGTGTTAGCCCAAACCCCAAATCACTGCTGTCCTTGCAGGCAGGGAAATGAGGCACAGACCAACATCAGAACACCATGTGTTGGCTAGCCTGCCATCCCTGTGAGGAAATACACACAAGGAGAAAGGGTCGATTGCCTGTGGTTACTTGGCTCTATTGCTTTTAGGTCTGTGGCAAGACCAGACATCATGGCAGGGAGTTAGTGGTGGAGGAAGCTGCTCATGTGTAAAGACTAAGAAACAGAAGAAGAAAGAAGAGCCGGGTGTTGTTGGCGCACGTCTTTAATCCCAGCACTCGGGAGGCAGAGGCAGGCGGATCTCTGTGAGTTCGAGGCCAGCCTGGTCTCCCAAGCGAGTTCCAGGAAAGGTGCAAAGCTACACAGAGAAACCCTGTCTTGAAAAACCAAAAAAAAAAAAAAAGAAGAAGAAGAAGAAAGAAGAAAGGACTGAGGTCCCATCAACCTCTCAAGGACCATTTTCCCTAGCAAACTAAGCTCACCCCACTAGGCCCCATCTTAAAGGTTCTACCAACTCCTAATGGCTCCTCAGGCTGGTGACCAAGCCTTCAGCCATTAGGGGAACATTTGGTATTCAAACCATGGCACCACTGAAGATGAAGGCAGAGGTTAGGTGATTGACTAACCCGCCAAAAGACACCAGAGACAGTCATCACCAGAAGCCAGGATCCCTTTCTAGTCCTCAAAGACACTAAGTCTGCTGCCTCCCACCCAGGGGCTTCAGCCCCCAAAGCAGTGAGCACATTCCTGCTTGCTGAGCTGTCCTCACCCCCACCCAGGGGTGCTGTCACTTTGTCCAGCAGCCCAAGCAAGCTAACGTGAATACCTATGACCCTGAGTGAAAATGGAGCTGTTTTCCTTATAATCATCCACCAGCTCTGGTTCTTACAATCTTTTCTTTTTTTTTTTTGTTTTGTTTTGTTTTGTTTTTTCGAGACAGGGTTTCTCTGTGTAGCTTTGCGCCTTTCCTGGAACTTGCTTGGGAGACCAGGCTGGCCTCGAACTCACAGAGATCCGCCTGCCTCTGCCTCCCGAGTGCTGGGATTAAAGGCGTGCGCCACCACCGCCCGGCCCTTTTTTTTTTTTTTTGGTTCTTACAATCTTTATGCTCCCTTGGGTAATAGAGTCTTAATGAGGAATTACTTAGATCAGGTTGGCTTTTTGGCATGTCTGTAGAAGAATGTTTTGATTGTTAGTAAATATAGGACAATCATTCCCTAGGCGTGGCATCTTGAACAGCATGAGAGGACAAAGCTAGCTAAGAGCAATCAAGTAGACCTGCATCCATCTGTCTCTGCTCCTGCCTGTGGATGTGACACTTCAAGTTCTTACCTTGTCTTTCCTACAGTGATGGACTGTAGCTCAGAACTGAAATCTGAAACAAACTCTTTCTCTCTTGAAGTTGCTTGGTCTGGCTGTGCCATCAGAACAACAGAAAGAAAACTAAGACAGTGCAGAAACTTAACCTACAGGCTTTAAAAAAGGCACCCGGGGGATTTGATCAGACATGGAGATGGTCACCGGGTTAGAGGGCCATAATTAAATCATTGTGGTTTTTAGGAAGAGGGAACAGTCAAAGGAGACATACAAGGTCACTTTTCTCTTGCCATGCAAGTACTCTGTGATTCTGCGAGCAAGGGAACCATTACACCTCTTTACCTTGCCCTCCAGAGCTGTGAGGCCAAATAAATATCTTTTCTTTATAGCATGCCCAGTTTGTGGTATTACATATTGATAACAATTATTATCAGTATTCTGTTATTGGAAAACAAATTCATATATGGCCTATGGTTATAAGTAGCAGTCTTGATTAGGACTTAAGCTGGCCCTACTTCAAAACTCTAGATATATTGGATGTCGTGACACACACCTTTGTTTGTTTTTTGTTTTTTGGTTTTTCGAGACAGGGTTTCTCTGTGTAGCTTTGCGCCTTTCCTGGAGCTCACTTGGTAGCCCAGGCTGGCCTCGAACTCACAGAGATCCGCCTGGCTCTGCCTCCCGAGTGCTGGGATTAAAGGCGTGCGCCACCAACGCCCGGCGTGACACACACCTTTAATCCAGCAGAGGCAGAGGTAGATAGATCACTAAGTTCAAGGCCAGCCTGGTCTATAGAGTGAGTTCCAAGAAAGCCAGGGCTACACAGAGAAACTCTGTCTCAAAACAAAACAAAAAAAAACCCTCTAGCTAGAATCACATGCTAACATGAGAATTCAATTAAATAAAGAAGAACAGGCCAGGGACTTAGTAAACTGACCAATGTCCAACTGAAGTTCATTGGTATTTCTGGGGATCAGGACTGAGTCTTATCATGCTGGAGCACCCTAGAGCAAAACATTGGGTCTTATTGACTTCAGAACCAGGGAACACTGGACCCTGGGGTCCTAGACACTACAGCTACCTCTTCCTTGAATGATCATGTCTTATTTAGGAATATCAGGCCACAAGCACAAATTTTGTGCCTGTGATGGCTAATCTTGGATGTCAACTTGAGTACATTTAGCTACTGTTGCTTCCAGGAGCTCTGGATAAACTGACAAATGAAGAGGATGAGCTCATTGAAAAGCATTAACCAGCCACAGATTCCCAAACAGTCTACAGCTTCCCAAGTGTGCCCTGGAAGAGAATTATTTCTCCAGCAGCCATGGAGCCCAGGATGTAGAAAATCAAACCCAAGCATTCATTATAAAACTTGCTGACATACAAGAATCATGGGGAGAAGCAAGGAATGGCACTGTGAGAAAGGCCAGAGACTGAGTGGAGAGGCCATGAGTGAAGGTGCAGCCTCGGTTGCAATGGAGACCCCAGGTCCCAGAATATTAGAGATGCCAGGACCGTGGAGGTTCCACCAAGGACAGCAGCAGGTAAGGAATGAAGCCTGATACAAGCTCTGTGTACTGCCGATGGCAGATCTGGGGCCAGAAGACGACACAGTGAGCAAATTCCAGATGTCAAACATTGGACTACAGGAAACGGATTTACACTAGGAGGTTTTAGTTTTGCTTTGATCTGATTTTTTCCCATGTCTTGGCTTTTCTCATTTGGAATAAGTATGTAACTTGTTTTTAAATCTATATTAAATTTTTTAAGCACTGAAATTCATATAGGGTCTCAAAAATTGGACTATGTTTAATATTATGAGAGTAACATAAGACACCTTGAAGGACAGAGAATTGAATAGTTATGTCTTAAAGTGATGTGTTTGAATGTCAAGCTGACAAGCAATGGAGTGTCCTAGTTAGCTCTGTCAACTTGAAACAGTCTAGAGTCATTTGAGAAGGGAGTTTCAGTTGAGGGATTTCTCAATTTGCCTATGGACATGTATGTGGAGGGGTGGTCTTGATTGTTGGGTAATGTAGGAGGTCCCAGCCCACTGTGGGCAACATCATTCTTTAGGCAGATGGTCCTGGGCTATATGAAAAAGATAACTAAGCATGAGCCTGCACATGATCCAGAAAGCAGTTTCTCTTCTTGTTTCTGCTCCAAGTTCCTGCTTGAGTTCCTATTCCATCTTTCCTCAGTGATGGACTATGACCTGGATATGTAAGCCAAATAAATTCATTCCTTCCCAACTTGCTTTTGGTCATAGTGCTTGTCACAGCAACAGAGAGGACATTATATCAGAGGTCAAGTAACAAGTCATACATGTGTGAGAGGTCACAGGGCTGTGGCAGTGTGAGAGGAACATGAGGAACTTAGCAGGGAAAATTGGCCCTCAATTTGCCCCATCCCCACCCAAAACAGTCACCGACTATAGCTGCCATTATTCCTCGTATAATGATCAACCAAAAACACATCCACGAACATTCTTGAAGGCAGCAGAGCCTGAGAGAAGGACCACACTCCCACCCCTCACAAACTATTATAAAAACATAAAAGAAACCTGACATGTAATTTGTAGCAATGACGGCACCTATTAGAGAGCTGAGTCTGCGGAGATCGAGGAGGTGGGAAGACTGTCATTATTCCTGGCTGGGCAGACGGTACATGAAGGTCTTCTTTGCACTCTCAACCTTACCTTTGACATGACAGTCATGCCCTGATTGCACAGGCAAAGGTGGGGAGAACAGGGGTCACAGGCAGGTCCCGGTCCCCTCACAAGCAGCCACTCAGGGACTCGCCTTTGACAAGGTCTGGGAAAGTTGTTTCTATGCAAGAATTTCCTCTGGACATTCCAGCTGCCATGGCCAAAAGCAAGTCACACTCAAGGTCATTTAGACAGAAAAATACAAGTGTTCGCCTAGGATGACAACCAGAGCTGGCTGTGCAACCTGTGTGTCCAGTGCAAAATGAAAATGCACAGCCCCTTGTCCAAAGATGATGAGTACTATCACATAGTTACAGTGGAACATTAAAACCAGCACAGACCCTTCAGAGGGTGAGACCCTGTACAACCGCCCAGGGTGCCCACCATGAAGCCAGTATCACTCACACCTCAAAAGAACCAAAACAAACCACCCAAACCTAGAGTATTTAAAATCCATCACCAGTAGAATGGACCCATAGAGAAACCAGACAAGAGTTGGACCTAAGGAACATAAGCTCATCACCACAGGCTTTCTTGGGCTTCACATTTCTGGCTACAGCCCTTCTGGGTCTAGGATGAGACACCAGAAGAGAGAATCGAGACATGCTGGGGTTGGGGAGGTAGTGCACAGGAGAGGGAGTCCTGCTGTTCAAGACTGGCAGAGCTCTGGGATTTCTGAAGAACATTGACATTCCCCAGCAATTAAGTCAAATTAACATAATTCAAACAAAACATCTAATTTTAGCTATGTGTAACAGTTCTGCCTCAATAGAACAGACATCCCTGCCTCGTTCCAGGAGTGCCATGCCAGGGAGATGCAGGCTGGAAGGCGAAGCATTCTGACACAGGCCTTCCACCCAGGCCAGCACCAGATTGCTTCTGTTTCCCCTCAAACACAGGCTCCTGGAGGCGTCTAATCACCAGCAGAGGAGCTGTCTGCTGTCCCTCACGCCTCCCTCCCTGTGCATAGAGGACCAGCAGCAACCACCCTGCTGCTGTGGAACCTGAAGCCCTGAAGCTCTTGCAATGTACGGGTCTGTCGCCTCTCTGTAAAATAGGAAAAATAATGCCTGTTCTAACCAGGTGGGTTATGAATGCCCGTAATCCTAGAATTGAAAGGGTCGACGCAGGAGGATCACAAGTTTGAGGCTGGCCTATATAGCTAGTTCCAGGCACTCTTGGACTACACAGACCCTGTCTCAAAACACCAATGACTGTGGATACCTGAATCATGCAAAAGCCCAAGGTTCCATGTCCAGTGTTACATAAACACACACAGTAATAATGCCTATGTTGCCTGCTCCTCTGGAGGCTCAAAAGCATTTGTATCCATTATCCTCTTGCATCTGAGCTGAAAGCAAGTCACCAGGTCCATTCACTCAACTAAGAGATTGAGACCTGTGAAGATGACCTAGGTGGGCCCCTGTGCATGTCCAGCATGGAAAGGAAACATTTAACCCAGTGGTTGGTAAGGGAGACCCAAAGGCCTAGGCCAGCCTACCGCAGGGTTTGTGCAACTCACAAGCTAAGAATGGTCTTTACATTTTCACATGGCCGGGGTGTAAATAAGTAATATTTATAAACAGGAAAACCTGAATTTGAGTATCTTAGTTGGGGTGACTATTGCTGTGGTGAAACACCATGACCAAAGTAACATGATGTGGAAGGGGTTTATTTGGCTTACATTTTCACAGCACTGTTCATCATGAAGGAAGTCAGGACAGGAACACAAACAGGGCAGGAACCTAGAGGCAGGAGCTGATGCAGAGGCCATGGAGGGGAGCTGCTTACTGGCTTGCCTCTCATGTCTTGCCCAGCCCGCTTTCTTATAGAACCCAGGACCACCAGCCCAGGGATGGCCCCACCCACCATGGGCTGGGCCCTCCCCCATCAATCACTAAGAAAATGCTCTACAAGCTTGCCTGCAGCCTGATCTTTGAGACATGTTTTTTGTTTGTTTTTTTTGTTTGTTTGTTTTTGGTTTTTCGAGACAGGGTTTCTCTGTGTAGCTTTGCGCCCTTCCTGGGACTCACTTGGTAGCCCAGGCTGGCCTCGAACTCACAGAGATCCGCCTGGCTCTGCCTCCCAAGTGCTGGGATTAAAGGCGTGCGCCACCACCGCCCGGCAGGGACATGTTTTCTCAATGGAGGTTTCCTCTTCTCTGATGAATGACCCTAGCTTATGTCACGTTGACATCAAACTAGCCAGTACAATGAGTGTTGATTAATAAAGTTCACTGCCATACTCTTGTGTTCTCTGTCTGTGGCTGCTTTCCTGTTCTGGCCACTCAGCTGAGCATTTGCAAAATAGACTGAAACATTACCCTCTGCTGCTTCACAGAAGAAGCTTGTCAAACCCTTATTTAAACAAACAAAGCAATGAGGGCTGTGCTAGACAGACACCAGGGCTCATGAAGCAGGAAGGGAGAGTCTCTCTGCCTCCTACAGTCAGGGAAGGTTTCCTAGACCGCTGCCATTCTTTCGAGGCTGATGCTCAGTTCTGACCCTTGAGAAAGTCATCCCAAACCATTCCCTGACAGAAGAAAGGTCCAAGTCCCTATGAAATGGCATGTCCTACACATGCCATGAGACTAGGGGTAGAGAACAAACCAAGAGTTCCCAGCAGGCCGTGGCTTCCAGCACTCCCCAACATACCAAACTGAACGTGGAACCCCCAAAGACTAATGAGGGCACAGAGCAAGAAACAGTTTGGAATCCTGTATCGAGGGCACATCCCTCACACTGGACCCACAAGAGGACTGGAGCTGAACCTGAGCCCTGTGGGAGCTGTCTCGTCTTTTGCAGGCACCAGGAGGTCTGAATAATTTAGCACCTGCAACACCAGTGCTGAAAAGGCTCCTGCAGCAGCTGTACCGGCAGCCCCTGGCCAGGGGCCTGCTTCCACGCCGGACCACAGAACAGGGCCCTCTCCTCTCCAAGTTCCTCCCTCTGTTTCAGACTCAGACACTCTGCTTCTAATAGCTGGGCTTTCTCGCCAGCCTGCGGGAGGAGTTGGGCCTGGGCACATATTCTAGAACTTGTTCGGCCGCTAAAAATAGCTGCGTGCTCTGGACAAGTCATTTCCTTTTCCTCGCTGTATTTCCCCCTTGAAGGAGAGGCACATGGGCTCTCCCAGATCCCCGCCAAGATGCTGTCTACCTAGCACAATCCGGATGACACAAGAGGCTGAAGCAGGAAGATGCTCAAACTCAGGAGTTCAGAGCCAGTCTGCACAACACAGCAAAATAAATAAAATAAGTAAAATTATAAATATATGAAAATAAAATATATAAGTAGTATACATATAAATAAAAGCTGTATATTTTTTTTTGTAAAACAAGCTTGTCACCTAGTCTAGTCCAAACTCTTTATTCTGCAGGTGAGAAGAAATAAAAAAAAAGAGGTCCAAATGAGTGAAATAATTATTCCCAAGGTCATGCAGTCACTGCTTAAGAGGCAGTCCTAATGGATCAGCATTTAACTCCTAACATTTCTATTCCAGGCCACCATTCATAAGCCACAGGTATCTGGACATGTTTCTGGTCATATTTAAATCTCTCCCTCTCCCTCTACACACACACACACACACACATCCCTATCTGTGTCTAGCTCGGCATCCATATCTAACGTTTGTTCTTCGTAAGGGAATACATCCCTAAGTGTTTGGGAGGCTAATGTGGTTGGGGTTGGCCTTTTATTTATCAGCCAAGGAAGCAGCTACGTGGAGCTCACTGAAGTTCTAGGCTCTGTGCTGAGTTTCAAAACAGTGTCTAGGGCCTGGGACTCAGTCAATAACGTGTTTGCCTCATAAGCATGAGGACTTGAATTCTGCTTCCCAGGGCCCCCTACACACACACACACACACACACACACACACACACACACACACACAACTGGTGCAGTAGCATCTTTTAGTAACCCCAAGGCCGGGGAAGTGGACACAGGCAGATCCCTAGAGCTTGCTCATCAGGCAATCAAAAAGAAGCCCTGTCTCAAAAAATAAGGTGGAGAGGAACACCAGAGGTCGACCTCTGGCCTCCAAATGCAGGCACACCAGAATCCACACACTGCACATACATATATTTGATATGTCTTTAGCCCCTCCTACTTGTGGTCTTGCCCGTCATTTTGCAGCCTGGCAGCTGGATGAAGCCCAGCTCCCACTCTAGGAACTGTGCCTGATCTCCCTGAGACTTTGAGCCTGGGCTGTAAAATGTGCAGCAGCCAAGAGTAGAGAGCCAGGAGAGCAGGGGAGATGCTGTGCTTGCCATCTCAGTTCTCAGTTCTGCTTCCCCCGTGGAGGAAACGTCAGAAGCATCTGGATAATCCTGGTTAGTTTTTCTCCTGCTGGAAGCAGGGTGGGCAGATGACTGATAAGGAAACCAGAAAATGATGGGAACCCCCCGATCCACAGATCCTACGCACGCACGCCACCAAGTGTCTGCTACAAATTGGGGCTTCGGAGAGATAGGCGGAGACTTCACCCTCAATTCTGCCGCTTCCCACCAGTGTGGAGTGCACGGCCTCCTCTCTGTGGGATAGAAGCATGCCTCCCCACTCCCTGCAGGACTTCAAGGAAGATGGATGGCATGATACCTTGGAAGGCATGTGGAGACCACTGGGCTCTGACCTAGGTTCCTCTGCTCCCTAGGGCATCCCGAGGGCTCATCTTCCAGAAACACAACTACAGAGGGTTTCTAGGTCAATGGCAGCCTCCACCAAGTCATCACCTTCCTGGAACATTCTCTTTTCCCCAACCCCTGCAGCACAGCCACTGAACAAAATGGGGAAAGGTTTAGCACTCAAGCTTCCATGAAAACAAGGGAGCAATGCACTTGAGAATGGTAGAGATGGCCTCTGGTGCAAAGACTGATTCAAAAAGAAGTCCGTGGCAGAGCAATTCCAAGAGCATACCTGTGAACCCAGCACTGAGAAGGCTGGGAGAAGAGGGCTGAGTTCAAGGCCCACCTGGGAGACATGGCAAGGCTCTGTCTCAAATGTCCACGAACTGGAGATGCAGACCACAGACAGAACGCTGACCTAGCATGTGCAAGGCCCTGGGCTCCAGCCCCAATATTTTGTTTTGCAAAAACAAAACAAAACAGAATTTCAAACAAACTTAGTAAGTGAAAACACTAGACCTTGCCCCCAATAGATAGATTCATTTCCACTCTGATTTAGATGTCGAACGTCCTCCAAAATTTGTGTGTTAAAAGCTTGGTCCCCAAGGTGGCACTACTGGAAGGCACGAAACCTTTAGGAGGTAGGGCCTAGTGAGGCGTCCAAAGGTCTTTGGGAATATGTCTTTAAGAGGCGTTCTGGGACTCTGGCCTTCTATGATTTGAATAGATCTCTGCCATGTGCTCTCTGTCATTACCATATGGCATCCCAACCAGAAGCCTAAAAGCAATATGTCTGCCTGATTATGGTCTTGAACCTACAAAATTGTGAGCCAAAACAAGTCTTTTCTCTTTATAAGTTAATTGTACTAGTTATTCTGTTGCCGTAACACAAACCCAATGAAACCTCCAGAAGTTTCTAAGACACCTAGGTCTCCTAAGACGCCAGGTCTGACTGGCAAACTACATCTTATACTCCACAGAATGCTGAATCTGCTTTCTAGGAAAAAAAAGCGTAGCCACAGCTATTCAGTCCCCCCACCCCACCCCACACCCCCAATCAGAACTTCCTGCACTCCTCTAGGGTGCACGAGATGACACTCCCTCCAGCCGTGACCTGAAGAGCACGTCAGGGACAGCCAGCATGTCACAGAGCCAGCGACCTTGCACTGTGAAGAGCAGGCCATCAGGCTCCTATGCTCCTCCATGTACACCTGTGGCAGATGTTCTCACCTCCTCAGAAATCACTGTATTAAGAAGAAGAGGAGGAGGAGGAGGAGGAGAAGGAGCCTCATCTTCTTTAAATAAGGTAAAAAGAGTCACAGGATGCCTAAGTACACAGGTTCTGCAGCAGCCAAGGCTTCGAAGACGCGTACTCAAATGAGTCAATGTGCCAGCTAAGAGCACAGATGACCTTCCAGCAGCTGTGTGGCTGCTGGTGCTCAGTCAGTCCACCGTGTCCTCCTTACCTGTTCCCAGCAGGATCAGCACGGGAGGTCCAGACACTGCACAGACTGGAGACGAATGTGCAAAACCAGAACCCTGTGTCTGGGAGCTTTCCGACATTTGTTGATACCCATTTACCTGTGAATCTGCAGTCTTCTCCGGTTGGACTATGGCCTGGGGCAATGGGAAGGAAACGGTGCAGAAGAGCGCCTGTGTGGGGTGCTAGCCCAGGTCCATGGGAAGGACTGACAGCAGTCAGTTAGTAAGTGGCCCATCAGCCGTTGGAAAGAGTTGGGCCCTGCCCTAGAGGCCACAGAGAGCAACTGAAGAAATCAGTGACAGTGAGTGACAACCATCGATTATGTGTTTTTTAAAAAGGTACTTCCAGGTAGGAGCTGAAGAGATGGCTCAGCGGTTAAGAGCACTGGCTGCTATTTCAGAGGATCGGGGTTCAATTCTCAGCACCCACAAGGTGGCTCACACCTGTCTGTAACTCCAGTTCCAGGGCATCTGATACTCTCTTCCGGTCTCCATAGGCACCAGGCCCACAAGTAGCAGACAAAATACCCGTACACATACAATAAAATATCTTTAAAGTGACTCTGGTGACAAGAAGAAACACTGGGTCGGACGGGGAAGAGCAGTGAAGCTTCTTGGAAACCGAACAACTGAGGTCAGAGGGTAGAGATGCCTGGGCACCGCCATGTCCCTGTCAGTCCTCTAAAACCCATTATTACTATTGTGTGTGCATGGTGCGTGTAGGTGTGTGTAGGTGTGGGTGCCGCTGTGCACATGTGAAGGTCAGAGGACAACGTTGTTCTCTTCTTCCACTGTTCTTGGGTCCCTAGGGATCAAATTCAGGTCACCATTCTTGCACAGCTGGTGTCTTTCCCACTGGGCCATCATCTCTCCGACCCGATACCTACCAAACCTCTTCAGGAAGAGTCGATTGGTGGCAAGGCTGGTCCCCTCTTATGCACCGTACACAGCGCTTTTCCCTACCTGCTTTGTGGTGGCAATGTTGAAATTGAGCTCTGATGGAAGAGTTGCCGTAAGTGTACGAAGCTAAGGATTTAGATGCAGGAAACTCTAACAGCAAATAAAAGCCTTCATCCTTAAGGTCCTGAAGATGTTTGCAGTTCATCTAAGAGATGACAGCATGGTAAACTCATGACAGACCAGGCAGCCCAGGGCTAATCAGGCTGGACTTCACCTCAGGGAAATCAGGAGGTCAAAGAAGGTTTTTGAGGAGGGAGCAAAACCAATTTGCATTTTTGGAAGCTGAGTACAGTATGAAGCCCAACACCCATTTTCAAGTTAGTTTACAATGGACTCATTCCATGCCCAGATGTCTTAAGAACCATGGTCCAGCTCCACTTTGAGCCAGGACACTGTCGCCTACTTGGCTCTCGTTCACATCACCTTGGGATTCTTAATTGGAGTGTGACGTCATCTGTCAACTCCAGCTCTCCTCCCCAGAAGGCTGGGTTCAGATGTCCTCTTTGACAAGCAGGGCACCCTTTGTCTTTTTTCTTTTCCTTCTGTCTGTGCATAAATTATCTGTGTCGGGCTTTTTAAATCGTGTGAACACAGAGAAGACATAAACGAAGAAGTTAGTCATCTAGAAACGTCAAAGATTATTGGTGTTGCCAAGTGTGGTGGTGTACGCTTACAATGCCAGCACCCGGGAGGCTGAGGCATGAGGATTGCTTGAGTCCAGGTTTTCAAGACCAGCCTTAAAGAAAAACAATGTATAGCATGTTAGCAAGTGGGTAATTGTGTGACAGTCCCTTCTTTAAAAGTAAGGTGGGCAGGGTGTGGTGGCCGGTATCTCCAATCCCGCCTGTGCTAGGGGCTGAAACAGAAGAATAGGTGTTTGAAGTCAGCTTGGGCAACTTAGCAAGACTCTGCCCTCTCCCTTTTAGGGGTGAGGATGTGGTATGCACCATGCTTGCTCATGTGGAGGTCAGGTTTGACTGCTAAATGTCTTTCTCTATCATTGTCCACCTTGTCTTTTGAGAGAGGATCCCTCACTGACCCTTGGGCTCATTGACTGAGTCCACTGGCTGCCAGCAAACGTCAAGATCTACTCTTGCCCCCAGCCCTTGGGTCACAGGCACACAATACTGCACCCAACTTTTTATGTGGGTGCCGGGGACCCCAACTGAGGTCCTTATGCTTGTGCAGCAAGCCCTTAACTCACTGAATCATCATCACCTAAACCCCAAACACTATCTCAAAATAAAGACTTTAAAAATTGCTCAGTGGTAGTAAGTTTGTACAGCATGCACCAGGCCCTGAACTCAACTCCTGACGACACACACATGTACATGTACAGCAGGAGAAAGATGGCCCTGTTCCCTCGAGCCCACCTCTGCCATGAGGTTCTCCAGTAACACGCTTGTGTTCTTTCAGCCCGGTCACATGTGCCATACTCAAAGCACTCAGAACGCCTACATCCCAGGCCTTGCTGGAGGGCACAGAGTTGACTAGACCTCCACCCGTATTTAAGATGTTCCTATATGCTCGCTCCTCTGTCCGGAAGCTACTTACGGGCATCTGTCTGAGAAAACACTCTTTGTTTTCCACTCCTCCTTTCTTCCTGAGCTCAGTGACAGGTGCCACCAACTACCTACCCAAACACCAAGTCAGAAAGGAGTTCATGCTGAATCCTCGGAGCACACACATCTGCACCACCCACTTTTGCATGTCGATGTATATGCAAAGGTGCTAACCCAAGCAAAGAGAACTTGGAGCCGTCCTGGAGCACCCCTCTCCATTGCTCACACAGTGGACTCTACTACCCAAACAATTATCCAGCTTTTCACTGGCTTTCGGTCCTCACTTGCCATCCCAGCTCAGGATTAGCCTAGGTGTCGGTATTTTCTCTATGACTTGCTTACCTCGGGTTGAAGTACCTTTCTTCTGCCTTCCTGGCTGGCCCTGGCCAGCTCCTTCTCCAGCCTGTGCTGCTGGCTTCCATTGCTCAGTCCACAGTTCCTGACCACCTCCTCATGCAGAGTCCACTTTCTCACAACCATACACGCTACTTACACCACTGGATGCTCTGTTCCACACATCTGGATGACCCTTACAAGCCCAGAGAGACCCCACTCAGCAGCCATTTCCCCCACCCCTTGGAGCCTCCACCACACATCTTTTTCTAAGACCAGTTTTGTGTGGCCAGCGTGGCTGGAGGATCACTCACAGATAGCTCGGCATGCTAAGGTCAGCTCCTACCCACTTCAGTCAGTTCCGATCAACCTTAGAAGTCTGCACTTGCTCTATGCATTCCCTGTAAAATGCAAAAGCTCTCAACAACAGTAAAAAAGGTGAAAGCAACGGCAGATGCAGCCACTGTGCATTTACACACGTAAGCACACTATTAAGTGATTGTATGGCGAGGATGCTGATTATGTGATTCCATACGCTGAATCAGAAAGTTAGGGAAAATAGGCCTTTTTCAAGATAGACTAACCGGAAGGAAAGCTGAGGGCTCCTAGCACTCAGTCTTTATCCATGCCTTCCTCTGGACTCTCAGCTAGGAGTTCCCAGGCACCAAGTAGGCTGCTCTAAAACATCCATGGGAGCCTTTGAACACTGTCAAGGCAGTTGCAACCAGAGCTCTGTGGCTCTGTGCTAAGCCTCTAATTTGTAATCCCTTCATTTCCATGAAGGGCACCTATGCTTAGCTTAGGCTCTCCCCAATATTCCTTGAAAAACAAACAAACAAACAGACAGACAGACAGACAGACAGCAGAGCAATCTTCTCAGAGGCAAAGGATTTGTCACATTGGAAAATAATGAGACAAGAAGTCCAAAGCAATAATCTGGCTTTCACTTGACGCTCTACAAGGCAACTTTTCCTTCCCTGGAGAATGTGCTGTGCTTTTGTGCTCCTAAATTCCAGATCCTTCCCCGCCACCCCATAAAAGTCCAGTTAATCTGTAATCCAACATGTCTTATCTTCTGTGTGTCCTATACCCTGGAGTCATGGGCCATGGCCTTGATCATGACTGTTCTCAGAAAAAGCGGGAACCACTTTCATGTTACCCACTGACATACAGCTGTACCCCCATGCTGGACCTTAACAAAGCCTAAAATATTCAAGCTCATCTCACAATACAGACTGCCTGCACAGATGATTGAGTGGGTATGTGATAATAAATCTATTCCAAATAGGAACTTCATTTCTTTCCTGAAAATGAAATGGAGATGTGATTTAAAGTAGCCTTTTCTCATTTACTAGCACTGAGATAATAATGAGCTGGCCTTCCCAGACGCACACCAACATTTCACACTGAGGTTTGGCCATAGGGTTTAATCAAAAACAACTTATTAGCCCTGGACTATCAGATTTCTATCACTATAACAATACCCGAAGTGATCAGCTTATGAGGAAGAAATGCCCATCGGCTCCCGGTTTTGGAGGTATCAGTCTGTGAACACTTGGTCCTGTGGCTCTGCAGCCTGTGATGAAAACCGCACATGATAGTGGGAAAAGCTTGGCAAAGCCAAACCACTCACTTTACCACTGGGGCACAAGAGAGAGAAGAGGCTAAATTCCCACAGTGCACTTCTAAGCTACATCTCCTGGTGACCTGAAGACTTCCCACTAGGGTCCACCTCGAAAATGTCCCACCACCTAACTGGAGCACCTGGCCTGGGACCACACTGTTAACACATGGACCTTGAGAAGATGTCAGATACCAAGCGCAGTCACCGTCTTGGATAACCCTGTGTTACTACAGCCTCTATTGTGCACAACTCTCACCTGTTGGTTAAAACAGAAGAAATGAATTTAAATTGAACATCTTGTCACACTGAGAAGACCAAAGCAAAACTAGTAAGGAAGCAGCCTTTGCTGGGGTGACAAAGACAAAGGTTTGGGGACAAGCCGCAACCTGTGCGCCTTCCCAAGGAGGTCCGCGATCTAGGCTGAATGTCAGCTTCCGCTTCGCCTGCTTTAGTGGGGTAGCTGTGAAGAGTGAATGACCTGCAGAATGCACGGTGCTGGGCGTACACCCAGGCATGCAGTCGCTGTATGTAGGTTGCTCAGGCTTACGACGGGTGAGTGAAAGAATACCACGCGTCAGGAAAGGAAAGCCTAGGCTGGCAAGGGGGCAGGAGGCAAGCTAGGAAAACCCCATCTTCGGCCACAGCCAGAGCAAAAAGGATCGCTTTCTTTTTTGAGGTTCTCCATGTCCTACAATCAGATGTCAAAGCAGGGTTACCAAACTGGTGATATGTTTTAAAGTCTTGAAATTATTAATAAGTGGATGCTTTTAATAATCCACACGTGTAGGCGGAAGTTTTCCTGTGTCCCGAGGCCGCTCTGTTCCAAGCAAACACACAGAGGCTTGTATTAATTACAGACTGTTTGGCCTATGGCTCAGGCTTATCTTTAACTAGCTCTTACAACTCAATTCAACCCATTTCTATGAATCTACGTTTCGCCACGTGGCTTCGTGGCGTTACCTGTGTTTCATTATATCTTGCTCCCCGGCAGTGCTCGGCGTCTCCCCTGGCCCTGCCTTCTTCTCTCTGTATCTTTCCTTGGATTTCCCACCCGGCTATAACGTGTCCTGCCATAGGCTATAGTAGCTTCTTTATTAACCAATGGTAGCAGCACATACTCACAGCATACCGAAAGACTATCCCACAGCACACATGCAGTTCAAAAATTATGCAGTTCAGAAACTCAATAGGGACCGTCCACACAAATATCAGCCCACGCTAGAGCACGTGTTAGTAAACCGGACTAACCACAGGACCGAGGTTTGAAGACTTAAGGAACGCCATTATGTCTGAGTCCTACAACTTCGCTCTTGGGTTGCGTTTCTAAACCCATTTGGAGATAACAAAAGTTTCAACTTGAAGCTCTTTGCGAATACGAGTCCTGGACCAGCATGACTCCTGCCTAGCTTGCAGTCCTCAGTCCTGCCCCAATATATCCCACCAACCACCCTGCACTTAAGCAGGTGCACTCCCCACCGCCTCCACTGCCCACGGGCAAAGGAAGAGAGCTGAGAGCTCTTCTGTGCCTGCACCCGGGGCAGGGGCCCTTCCCACTCCTGGGCTTTTGGTTTTTTCTGCCTGTGCCTTCCCACTGTCTGTTCACAAGGCTTTGGCTTCTTGAGGCCCCGTTAAGAAACTGCTGTTCCAAACAGCTAAAACCACTTGACCTGTAGTGCAGCAGACACCCTGCAAGGAATAACCGCATACTCATCGGCAGAATGCTGCACCCAAAGATCAGGTAGTGCCCCTGCCTGGCGGAGGTTGCTGTTGCTATGCAAATGACTTGGAAAAGATGCATCAGGCTCCCTTCCAATATCCCCCAAAGATAGCCAAAGACTGTAGTTTTCACCTGAACACATGCTGCAGCCAAGACAGTGCCTAGGCCAGCAGAAAGGAACATAATTCACTCATCAAACCGTTAATTCTACAAACAGCCATTGCACGCCCTTGTGTGTGAAGTGCTGAGCTAGGTGGTGAGCGCCCAGCCCGTCACACACGGAACATGATAAAAAGCTTGTCCTGCATCAGCATCCGAGATGAAGTAGGTGTACAGGATGAAGGCCAAGGAGAGAGCCCAGTTAAGGCTACCCCAGCGTACTCACAGGCTTGGAACACCTGAGAGAGGCTCTGTCTCCCACCCAGTCACCTAGTGCTGCTGCCTTGAATTCTGTCCCTCCTCAGTTTTCTGCTTCACTTTCTCACCAACCTCCATGTCCTTTTTCCCTCCTAGCTGCCAGCTCTGGATAAGCATAAAAGGCAGACAAATTCTCATTCTCACAGCTTCCTTTTTAATGCAAACGCCTGCTTTCCACAGGCCTCACCACTTATTCCTTTCCACTATAGCCTCCAGAAACAAGAGAACTTAACGGTAAATGTCATGAATGCTGTGTTTTGCTCTTTAAAAAAAAAAAAAAAAGAGTAAAGTAAAATAAGCTGCAGCTAGACACAGCAAGAGCTCGGTGAGGAGGCTGCTTCTTAACCAGAAAACTGAATGCAGCACCTTCGGAGCTCCCAAGTGGAGCTCCAGTCCTGGTGCTGAGGTTTCTATGTGTGCCAGTTAGTGCGCGAGTCACATCAGCTTCCATCTCTGATGCTCAGTGCCCTTAGCAATCACCTTCCCACACAGTATCATAACTGTAAAGGCTGCAACCACTGTTCAGGTTACAACCACGATTATTTCCAAAATGAGAGGGATGCGGTTCCGCTCCGTCAGCCCCAGTTAAGCAGTTACCCGTGAGATAGACACCTTTCCTTCTAGCAAATTCAGAGTGTCCTTGGCTCAGGTTCCCATTGCCATAAATTGCCATGTCTCTGTAGTAACATATCCATTTATATGTAGGAAGTTCTTTTTCCACATTCATAGAAGACGAGGGAGATGGCTCCAGAGCCCCGGGTCATCTGTAAGATCATCTAGATGGTCCTCCACTGCTTGATTTTAATATGCTATATCTTGAAACATTCCTTCTCTGGCAACCACTGGATTTAGACCTCACCTTATATGAACCTTCAAGTCAGTGATCAGCTCACTGCTTAGCATAGACCCAGCAGGAAGATTCTCTAAATTATCTTTTGGGGTTAGGGGTATAGCTCCATGGTAGAGCACCTGCTTAACATGCAAAAGGCCCTGGATTTGATACCCAGCACCCTTCACAAATTAAGTGAAAGCAAACAAATACATCCCCCTTCCCAGGTTGCCTTTTGTCCCTTACTTTTTCTTCTGGGGTCTCCCACCTCCCTGTAGTTTCATATTTTGCTGTAGGTTTTAGCTATATTACCTTCTCTGACTATCCAGACCATCTCGATGTTTTAGAGAACTCACAATCGCTAGAAAAACAAACAAAGCACCCCTGTATACCCTCATAACATGTCCCCCAATAAAGAATAAGTCCTGGGAGTTCACATCATCGCTATCAATTTGGATTAAAAACTTCCTAGATGTTGTACCAATCATAGCCCTCGAGACACTGCAGAAAAGCACGAAAATCTGTATGGAAGATTTCAGAACACCTACTGACGCAGTATGCTGTGACCAACTAGTAAGTCAAAACAACGCAGTTCAGGGAGAAGGAAACCTATTATCATCCAGCACTAAAACATGGAACCAAGTTTTCCAAGAATGCCAAGATTAAGATCAAAGAAGAAAAATGAATATTGGAATTGCTGTGTTTACATAGGTGCATTGCATGCAGTCAAAGGGCATTTTGTAGATGATAAAGAAATGAAATTAAAGAAAGGGGAGCTTTGCTTTGATTGTTAGTCAAAACGTTATCTCTGGTATGGGGAACATGAGAGAGGAAGCTCCAGGCAAGAACTGGGATAAAAACACAGAGTGAGGTTTGGAGATGATTGCCTTGCCCCAAGTTCAAGAACAGGAGTGGAAATAGGAAGGGTTGCCACCATTGCCAAGGAAGTGGGTGAGCACCAGGCACTCTGGAGTAGACTGCCCTGTTAACTTACAGGCAGGATTGGCATGTGAGACCCTAGCAGAGACCTGACAGGATTCTTCCTCTAAGCGGCATCAGCCCAAATCCTATTGTTTTGGAAAGACCTCTTTCACTCTTGCTTAAGGAGTGTGGTGGTGAAATTACTATATACACACAAAGGTGTCAATACCAGGACGGGGGGCGGGGAGAAGGGACGAGGAGGTGGGGGTGGGGGGCACTGCTGTATTTTTCAGGGGTATGGAACACCTAACACGGTGATTCCTTAGGTTAAAATCAGAGAATGTCTCAGCCTGCCCAGTGTCATCTCCAGGAAAAGAGCCAATATCGGTCCTGCCACCACCTACTGCAAAGTAGACCGTCCCCAACACTGCTGTCAACCGCAGCTTCCATATTTCCTCCTCAGAATGAGAAGTCTTTCTCGAGCAAGGGCAGCGCCCCTGTGGGGCAGCCCCAGAACCCCATTCTCGGGCTAGGGGACGTTCCCGCAGGCCCCACACCAACTTCTCCAGGTTAAAATGGCTCTCTCCGGGGCTCTACCTTGGACTCCCAGAATTCCATCCATGCTCTCCTAGCCTGTGCATTCCTGCAGCTCTAGCCGGTGGTAGAGTCAGCTGCTTGGTGGCTGTGGACCTCCAGATGTTTGTAATTAGACAGTGGGTCTAGTCTAAGGTGGCCCCTTAGCATGCTTTTGGTCTGAAAGCAAGGACTGCACATAGCAACAGTTGCTTTCAGGGCTCTAGATCCCTGCCTGGGGTGTCTCAGCACAGACCCCTGTCCCGTGAAAGACTGCCTGCTGCTCTACCCATGGCAGAGCCCTTCTCCGACCAGGCCTTGGGTCCGGTTGGACAACCCCAGCGAGGCTTCCAAGGGAATTCCTCCTCCCTGCCACCAGCGACTCCTCTGGAATGACCTTAACACAAAATGTTGCCAAATGCCCAGGGGTGAGTGGCGTCTTCCAGGTCCACCCGCGGACCCACGGGGTCAGGAAGGGCCCAGGAAGGGCAGTCGCCCCAGTCGTCCTGAGAGATCTGGGGGAGGATGCTCTCTCTCCGTGCGGCGCAGGAGAACTAACTGGTCACCTGAGCAGGAGCGGGCAGTGCCACCTCTGGAGCGCCTGCCGCGTTCACCCAAGGCAGCTCCCCAAGAAAGCCGGGGCGGCCAGCGCGAAAACGCCGCGGTGCAGACCCTTCCCGGCTCCGCCACCCGGGAGGCGGCAAAAGTTCCTCCCAAGCGCGCGGGCCTGCCGGCCTCTGTTCAAGGTGCTGAAAGGACTGTCGGGGCCAGCGCGCCCCTAGCTCCCCCGGGCGACCAGCCGCGTGCCCTGGCCGCCACCCCCACGGC